>JASDQU010245328.1:986-14690 GCA_032191745.1 Picea mariana | reverse complement strand
AGTGAAGGTCTACCCCTCCTTTTATCCTTCTTCCATGCCTTCTATAACTTTCCCCTTTTTGACGAAATCAAATATGACCATTATTCCCCTTTCACTTTCACTTTAAGATTAAAAGTCACTTTAATAATGTATAAGTAAGTTATTAATCTAAAGTTACTTTATTTCCTTAATGAAACTTTAAAAACATAACATCTCCTAACTAAATGACATTAAATGACCCCTTTTGACTCCCTTCTTCAATGACAAGCCACATAAGTCATTTCCACTGCAGAATAGGGGAACACAAAAATGGGGACATGACACATGCTCAAAGAAGAGCCTAGATGTAGCCTTGGATTTGATACTCTTTTTACATGGTGCCAAAATGGCCATCTTAGAGAACCGGTCGATGACCACAAAGACATAATAATGACCATGTTTGGTGGAGGGAATACCTGACATTTAATCCATGGATACTGATTCCCAAGGCTTGTTTGGGGTAGGGAGAGGAGTGTACATCCCTTGATTCTTGAAGGATGGTTTAGTGATGGCATAGGTAGTGCATGACCTAATATATTGGTTGATGTCCTATCGAAGATTTGGCCATTGGAAATACTTTTGAAGTACCATTATTCTCTTCTTCACACTGAAGTGCACTACCACCCTATTGTAATGTGCCTCCAAAATTATATTTTCATGATCACTTGAAGGAACACAAATATGGCCCAGATAGCACAAGAGTGCATCTTGGAGGTGAAATTGTGAGATTTGTTTTCCTACGCTCGGTATTTGATAAGTAGTAGTGAATTCAGAGTGATTATTCTATAATTGTGGCCAACCAAAGGTCTCCTACCCATAGGAGTTAAGAACTATGGCTAGTTCCATAAGTGGGGATGAATGAGGCAATTTGCAACACGGTTGGTGCTGGCTTTCTTGTACTTAATGTTCAAGTGGAATTGTTGCAAGTATGTGGACCACTTCTAATGGCAGTCATTCTACAAATTCCCTTGTGTTTGAATGAGTTCAGAGGCTTGAGACTAGTGTGGATGATTGTTTCTTTTTCTAGAATATAGTGTTTCCATTGTCAACATGATTGCACAATGGAGTACATATCCTTGTAATAGGTGGTATATTTGAGAACAATATCAAATAATGTCTCACTATGTTAGGCCACAAGATGTCCCTGTTGAGTGAGGAATACACTGATAACATAGTCATAGGCATCTATCTCAATCTCAAATGGGTGTTGTAGGTCTAGAAATACAAGGACTAGAGTGGAGCAGAGGCAGTGTTCCAGATCCTGGAATGACTTTTGTTGTGATTTAGACTAGGAAAACTTGGCTTTAGCTCCACCATTTGTCACTTGACTTAGGGGCCAAGTGATATGATAGAACCCTGGCGAGGCCTAAGAATTTACGGAGCTCTGTCAGAGTCATTGGGTCTGTCCAATCATGAATGACTTGGATATTGGTTGGGTCCATGTGCACTCCATGTTCATCCATGATGTATCCTAATTATTGAATTATCTACATGACAAATGAGCATTTCTCTAGAGTGGTGTATAACTTGTGTTGTGGCAGGGTGCTTAGGACCCGTTGAATGTGTTGCAAATTTTCTACCCAAGTCCGAATGAAAATGATGATGTCATCCAAATATACAACCACAAAATAGTTTTTGAATGGCCACAAGATATCATCCATCATCCTCATGAATTCCATTGGATCATTACTCAGGCCAAAAGGCATGACCAAACACTCAAAAAGGCCTTCTTTAGATTTGAAGGTTGTCTTCCATACATCAATTTGTTCTATCATAACCTAGTGGTATCCTAACTTTAGATCAATATTACGAAAGAAATTGGCACTCTTAATATGATTGAGAATATTTTCAATCTAGGGGATCGAGTATCAATTCTTGATAGAGATTTTTTTTTAGGGATCTATAATCAATGGAGCATCACCATGTGCCATCCTTCTTATACACCAACACAACTGGGCTCCCACAAGGCAAGGAGATCACTTGAATGTGGTCCTTTCATATGAGATCACAAATTTTATGATTTATTTCCTTATTATGTAGAAGGGATCATCTGTATGTTGTACCATTGGATCAAGGAGCACCAGATATAAATCAATGGTATGTTTGACCTGACAATGTAGAGGCACCCTTATAGGTGAGGTGAAGATGTCCCCATATTCATCTACAACCTTGTTCATCTGCTTCTGTTGTGTATAGATACCCTATGCTGAAGTTGTGGTGGTCATCGTGACCTTTCATTTACCTTCTAACTGAGTTACCATGAAGAGGACAAGATTTGTAGTATGATAGATTAACTTTCAACATTGTTTTGTCAAGATTAATGAAATTACAGTAGTTAGAACTACCTTTGTTACCTTGTAGGGATGACCTCCTAAAATAACAATGACACTACTGAGCTAGGACTCATAAAAAACATGATATTTTCACATATAGGGTTGTCCTAAAAAAATTAAAAACTTGGAGTGGGGAAACATCACACAATACCTCATCTTTGAAGGGCTTGGTGTTGTAGGATAGTGACACTGTTGGATGACGTGAAGGTATCATTCTTGGGTCAACCAATCAATGGTGTATGGTTGGGGACGTGGCATTTTCAGCAACATCAATCTCTTGATGACCTCAAATAATATCAAGTTATTCTATCTCCCACTATCAACAATGAAATGCAGTGGGGTCCCCTTCACCCACATATGTGAATGGAAGAGGTACTCCTCTTCCTCAAGCTCCTTTAACTCTTTTGGTTGGATCTTTGCAATGATAGATCTGGGTTATGTATCAATCATACATTTTCCGTTATCTTGTTTCAAATCATAGTCTAATTCAATGTTCGATTCTCTTTATTTAAGCTCGACTACCAATAACTGTTTTGAGCGACATTCATCAAAGCATGCATCAGGAAAGCGACAGCTGGAAGGAAGCACAACACGCGTGCATGAAAGGAAGGCAACAACTGGAAGGAAGAACAACACACACGCATGGGAGGAAGACCTAACGACAGTAGGGTTAGGGTTTTGGTGATGCATTGTAAACGAATAAGGAGCCAGAAGCATATAAATAGCTATACGTAGGTATCATAGGGGTTGGATTTTGTATTGTTCGGATTATTGTTGCGATAGTAGTTATGCATGAGTTGATGCGATATGTAAGGGTTTTTGTTGTATGACCTATTTTGGATAAGTTGTATAGCTTAAGTTGTTGAGCTAGAGGGAAAATGAGGGAGGGTTCGATCGTAGGATGGGGAGCTTGATGCGATCTAGTCTGCCTCACATAGATCTTACCTGACTGTGGAGGATTGTAAAGTGCGCGACGCTATAGATGCGGAAATACCATAATAAAAGAGCCAAGAGACAAATCTTTGTGGACGTAGCCCAGGAGGGGGTAAACCACAGTGACATCTATGTTATGTGATGAATGCATCCATATCTTTATTGTCTTCATTAGTTATTTTTATGTTGAATGAATGGGTCATTATACTGCCTGTTTAAATACCGTTGTAATATTGAGAGAATAAGCTACTAGATTTACTGCATAATCATGAGTAACAATATGTTGCATTTACAAGTTATAATCATGGTTCAATGGTTAGCTCTCATATCTCATACTCAATCCTAGGCCGTAAACACCTTAGTCTTACAACCACCCATTAAAGTTATCTCAGGTGAGACTGCGTAGTGCATTTTGTGTGTTCTGTTGCCTTCTGGTTCACCAGGAGGGCCGATAGTTTTAGAGGCTTTGTTGGAAACCCAAAACACATGAACCTTGGGTCAATATAAAATCAGACAATATAGAAGAATAGTAACCAACAAATGGTTTTGTTGTCGTTGGTAGGAACAAGAGAGGATTGAGTATACGTGATAAGTCGAAGAGCTGTCGACGACCGATCAAGAAAATATTGGGGCAAAAAGCAATGAGTCAATAGAAGGGGATGTTGAGACCGTGGAATCCCACAAAAGTAGAGATCAAAAGATAGTTGAGAAAAAAATAGATAGAGTTTGCACAGAAAGACAATAGAAACCCTAGAGTAACACACCGTAAATATCTGGAGAGATACGTGTTTACTGATTTGCATGAAGTCATTTTCTGCGATTTTCCACATTTATTGCAGGAGTGGATACTAAGGTTAAAGGATAACCACGCAATGAAACATATTCGATAGTTAGATTGGACTCCAATACATATTGAGCAGTTACAACAGGTGAACAACAAGTTCACCTGTGCAGTCGATTTTTGGTTGGACAATATTGTGGCAGGGTTTATAACAGAGTTTGTAGTCGACACAACAAAGTCATACAACGCAATGGAGCAAGAGTTTCTACGAGGACCCCCAGGAAGGTACATTCGATCAATGTATACTTCTATTAAGATATTGTTATATAACAAAGGTGTAATGACAATGGAGTCAGACAGCTAAACTTCCCCGCGTGCATGGGGGAAGGGGGGAAGCACTAACAGAAAGAGGAGGAAAGGATAAGGGAAATAAGGAGGAACCCTTGGACCCGATCATGATGGATGACGACCAGATCAAGAAGATCACGACGACAACTGGAAATATGCGTAGTGGAGTACCCTACCAATACAAGGTGAATACCAAGAAGAGAGTCGTAGCCGCGAGGGAAGGATTGGTGAGTGATGAGGAAGAGGTAGAGGATCTCCGGGATGTGGAGCAAATTGAGGAAATCCCACGTACAACATATGAGAGGAAGATGAGAGGTCCAAGAATGGGAAGAGAAAGAAACCATCTTATCCATATTAATGTCAGTGTGGAACCCATAAACCCATGTGCGACTAATACACCAGTCAGACAGCTAAACTTCCCCGCGTGCATGGGGGAAGGGGGGAAGCACTAACAGAAAGAGGAGGAAAGGATAAGGGAAATAAGGAGGAACCCTTGGACCCGATCATGATGGATGACGACCAGATCAAGAAGATCACGACGACAACTGGAAATATGCGTAGTGGAGTACCCTACCAATACAAGGTGAATACCAAGAAGAGAGTCGTAGCCGCGAGGGAAGGATTGGTGAGTGATGAGGAAGAGGTAGAGGATCTCCGGGATGTGGAGCAAATTGAGGAAATCCCACGTACAACATATGAGAGGAAGATGAGAGGTCCAAGAATGGGAAGAGAAAGAAACCATCTTATCCATATTAATGTCAGTGTGGAACCCATAAACCCATGTGCGACTAATACACCAAAGAGAACACCAATGTTTAGACAACCAAAGTTCAGAAGCAGCCAGACAACAAGAAGTACATCTACACAAGGAACAAAAAATGGAGGAGTCGGTTTAGGCAACACTAGTCAGGTATCTACACCACGCGGAGGAAGTAGTTCAACATTCGAAATGGCAGGACATGATCCCACCATCAGGTTACCCGAATTTCGAGGAGAAGCAACAGAAGACCCTGAGAAGCATTTGTTCATTTGTGCAAAGATCTGGGAAGCAAAACAGATCACTGATGAAGATACCAAACTTGTGCAGCTAGATATTACGTTAAGAGATAGCGCAATAGACTGGTACATGAGTTTAGATGAAAATAGTGCTCCTTGGATGACAAAGATACTGGTAGACATTAAGAAGTTACTCATAAATGAGTTCCAGAAGCCGAGCTCAGAGGATTAGTACATGAATGAGATGATCGAAATAAGACAGAAACCAGGAGAGTCTGTATGGGATATTGATCATAGATTCAAGCGACTGAAGGGAAAGTTAAAGTATCTCATGATCGAGATGCAACATAGGCACTTATTTGTCAATTCACTGTTACCACACTTAAAGTATCCACTACGACAAAAGAATTTTCAGACACAAATAGAGGATCTGTAGGAAACCTTGCAATTGGAAGAAAACCAGTACCCATAGACAGACCCAACTATCGAAGAGTTGAAGGAGGATTTAAAGAACTTAACATTTCCACTGAACTAGAATAAGAACAAGTACAAACAATAAGTCGTTTGGTGTACTACATGCAGGACGAAAGGACACCAAAAGAATGAATGTCCAACATTCACGCAGTATATGGCAGAAGGAATGCCAAATCCATTATCAACATGAGGATTGTGGTGTGAAATCTTCAAGAAATCGGGTCACGACCCTTGTCACTGCACGATGATGCATAAATATCAGACAGTCCCAAAGAGTTCCTACTGTACCTTTTGCAAGTCAGTGGGCCACTATGACAAAGATTGTATAACTATGGAGTTGATGCAAGAAAGGACATCAAACGCATATATAGTGCAGGAAAAAATGATGATTGGGCAAGCCACACCACAGTTTAATCAAGTTCTAGGTCCATACAACACTACGCATCAACAGTATAATACTGCGCAACAACACTATAATACTACACATCAACTATACAATAATGTGCAACCACAATACAACATGACACAACCTCGGTATAATACTGCGCAGTATAACCAGGCGCCTCAGTATAACGCACCAAGAGGAGATCGAGCAGGCTTCAGAGGTGGAGGACGAGCCCAAGGAGGTTTCATATGAGGCATAGGACCAGTGGTATGTCACAATTGTCAACAACCGAGACATTACACAAGGGAATGTCCACTTCCACCAACCACTTGTATGTACTATCGCACATCGGACCATGATACAGAGGAATGTCTAACACTACTAGTAAAGATCCAGGAAAAGAGGAACCAGAACAACTAGAATGTTCAGTGGATTTCCATCGAAGCAAGGGATGAAGGACGAAACATCAATATAGTTACTCGTGGAGGAGATAAATAGGTGACTACATTGATCGACAAGAACCAACATAAAACTAGTGGGTAAAGAAGAATGCCGAACCAAGGAGACAGTTCGATGCACATAACGAGAAATAAATATTTACAGAATCCAGACAAGAATTTTAGAAGAAAAACATAGCATCGACTTCAACTGTGCAACAAAACAAGGAAGCACTAGAGTATGAGATGCCTCCATTATTGGATCATACCAATGAAATGCAACCCAAGGGACAAGTAAGTACAATCAAATACTTCTTGCAATCATGTGTAAATTTATTAAATGATCCATCATCTATAAAAATATTGCAAAACATACTAGAAAAATGTAGCATCAAGACAGAACAAAAGATAGAACCAAAAACTATCAATCACCTACATAAAAGGAGAAGAACTAGTAGGGAGTTCCGACTGAATGCCAACATCAGAGATTTCAACATGGGAGACATCATATTGGATCTAGGATCTTAAGTTAATGTATTACCAAAGAAGACATGGCAATGCATGGGAGAGCCCACATTAGGATATTCACCTGTTCAATTGAAACTGGCAAACCAACATAGAGTCCTACCAATCGGAAGACTGAAAGGAGTGACAGTAGACCTAGATGGAGTGCGCACTAAAGCAGATTTTGAAGCCATTGAAATAGTGGACAACACCACACCTTACCCAACATTGCTTGGTCTGGATTGGGCGTTTGACAACCAGGATATAATCAACTTGAAGACCAGGAAAATGAAATTTGAGTCAGGTGAATATAGGGTCATCGCACCCTTAGACCCATCAGAAAGGGAGAGGTTTGTAGAACCTACTTGCCTAGACTTAGAGGAAATCGACCAGTTTTACAGAACAACTGCGCGTGATGAGGATTACGTAAACCCAACTGCAGATGGGATACTCAGTTGGAAGAGCATTACTTCATGTGCAACAGACTTAGACACCGATTTAGAGAACTGGCAAAAAAGGCTACACGAAGTTTCCATGAGAAGATGTGCACGAATAGACCGCGCAGTAAAATGGGTAGGCACAAAAATTAGGGAACCACCCAGTTTCCATGGAATAAACAATTTGGAAACATTCTTGACATAGTACGAAGACACAATGTTAGAGAACCAAATATTGTTAGCACTTTATTTAGCACTCAAGGCCACACCCGCAAGATGGTGGGGTGCGCACAAAGAAACAATCACATATTGGTACCAATGTAAGTGGTTACTATGCATAAGGTTCAGTGCAAAACATCAAAACAACAAGCAATAGAGGTATGATGGAAAAGGGGCACCAACGAAACACTTGGAGAAGTGTAGAACGCTGTGGAAAATGAAACCCCCAGAGGAATGGCCTCATCACTTCATACACACTCTAGAGGGCATACCAGCGAACTGGTATACAAACCAAGAATTGCTCAAAGGAACTNTTGTATACCAGTTCGCTGGTATACAAACCAAGAATTGCTCAAAGGAACTACGACCTGGAGGACATTGCAACATAATTTTACAGTCACTTTCTCATTCAAGCATGAGAACCCCAACATAGATGCAACGCTTAAATGAATAAGAGGAGTGATATTCATCAAAGCACCATAAGTAGAATTGATCACAGAAGAACAATAGTGGAACAAACAAACAATCAAGGCACTATTGTCTTGTTACCACGTACAAGAAGAAGCACCAGATGAAGACGATCTGCGTGATATTCAGATTGAAGAAGTAGAAGAAGAAAGAGAAGTGGAAGGTCCACCTATAGAATCAGAATTTATTGCCGCGCCGATCAAAGTAAATAAAGTCAATATTGGGACAACTGAGCAACCCAAAATGGCAAGCATTGGAGACTACTGGGATGAGCAGATAGTAGAAAGCATAACATAGTTACTACGTGAGTACACCAACTTGTTTCCCACAACATTTACAGAGATGAAGGGCATAAATGGAGAGCTAGGAGAAATGAAGATACCACTCAAAATGGAAGCGAGACTGATCAGACAACGACCATACAAACTGAACCCAATATATAAGCAAAAAGTCAAAGCTGAGACCGATAGGATGCGCGAAGATGGCATCATAGAACCAGTTGAAGAATCATAATGGATAAGCCCGATGGTATTTCAGGACAAGAAACAAGGAGGGATCAGGATATGCATCGACTTGAGGAAGTTGAATGATGCATGCCTACATGACCCATTCCCTACACTGTTCACGGACGAAGTGTTAGAGAACGTAGGAAGACATGAAGCTTACTCATTTACTGATGGTTTCTCAGGCTACCATCAGATCAAGATAGCACAAGAAGACATATACAAGACCACGTTTGTGACAGAATGGGGATCCTACAAATTCACAGTCATGTCATTTGGACTGAAGAATGCACCAGAGATTTTTTCCAGAGTAGTCATTGTTGCGTTTAAGGAATTCATCCATTAGTTCCTAGAAGTATACCTAGATGATTGGACAGTTTACAATTTGTTGAAAGACCATGTAGAAGTCTTACGCCTAATGTTAGAAAGATGAATATAGTGTTATATATCATTGAACATAAAGAAATTCATATTCGGAACACCATTTCGGATACTATTGGGCCATATAGTATGTAAACAAGGTTTATTAGTAGATCCCACCAAGATTGCAGTAATTGTTAACTTACAACCACCAAAAACAGTCTGTCAGCTAAGAGCGACATTGGGACACACATGATACTACATGAAATTTATCAAAGGATATGCCCAGATTACTACACCAATGGAAAAGATGTTAAGAAAGGCCACAAAGTTCTAGTGGAACGACGAGTGTCAATACGGTCTGGACACTTTGAAGGAAAATATGGTTTCCGCGCCGATATTAGTATTTCCAGACTAGGAGAAGACATTCCATATGCATGTAGATGCATCAACCATAGCAATTGGAGCTATCTTGGTGCAACCAGGAGCGAGATACTTGGATCACACGATAGCATTTGGGACCAGAAAGCTATCCGACTCATAACAGAACTATAACACAATGGAAAGAGAAGGCCTAGCTATGGTCTATGCACTACAGAAATTCAGACATTACTTATTGGGAAAACATTTTAAGATGTTCACAAATCACTCAGCCCTGAAATATTTAGTCAACAAGTCAGTGTTGGGGGGGGAGAATCTCTCAATGGTTACTACTATTCCAAGAATTTGACATTGAAGTAATAGTCAAGCAAGGAAAATTGAGTGTAGGACCTGACCATCTACAAGAGTCACCAATGGAGAAGAACCTACAAACTTGGAGGACAACTTTCCAGATGCACAGTTATTCTCAGTATAGATTTTTGATAAGCACTTCGCAGATATCATTCAGTGCTTGAGAACAGGTACTGTGCCGCAATAATATAGCACCGCACAGAAGAAAAACCTGGTAGTCTATGCTACCGACTATCAATTGATTGCAGGACACTTATACAAAGTGGGCGCAGATAGCATTTTGTGAAGATACGTGTTATTTCATGAAAGACCAAGAGTCTTAGCATAAGCTCATGAAGGAATAGCAGGAGGGCATTATGTAGGTAAAGCTACCACACAGAAGGTATTGCGCACAGGACTATGGTGGCCAACAATTCACAGAGACTCAAAGGAGTACTTTCAAACATGTGATGTTTGTCAAAGGGTAGGCAAACCCAACAGAAGAGACGAGATGCCATTATGACCACAAGTAACATTACAGGCATTCGACAAGTGGGAAATATACTTTGTGGGACCAATCAACCCACCAACAAAAAGAACGGGATCTAGGTACATTATCACCGCGATGAAATACCTAACAAGATGGTCAGAAGCCATACCAGCGAAGGTTTGCAGTGCAGAAACAACAACACATTTTTTATTTGAGAAAGTGATCACTAGATTTGGGTGCCCAAGAATTTTGATGAGTGACCAAGGCACACACTTCATAAACAACACCATCAACGCTATGACTGAAGAGTTTGAAGTCCATCACCAGAAAATCACACCATATCACCCACAGACAAATGGCATAGTGGAAGCATTTAAGAAAATCCTGGAGAACATGCTGATGAATATCTGTAACGTTAACAGGGATGACTGGGACCCCAAAATACCAACAGTAGTATGGGCCTACAGGACTACGTGCAAAAATTTGATAGGGCACACACCATTTAAGCTGGTTTACGACCAAGAAGCAGTGGTTCCATTAGAAATTTTAGTACCAAGCTTACGCGTAGCAACCATCACACAAATGACAGAACGAGGTGTAGTACAGGAGAGACTGAATCAGTTAATGACCATGGAGGAAGAACAAATCTTGGCAGGATTCCACCAACAAGTTCAGAAAGAAAGAGATAAATCTTGGCACGATAGGCACATCAAGAAGAAAACGTTCAAGGAAGGAGACCTAGTACTGATGTATGATAGCAAATCGTTTCAGCACCCAGGAAAGCTCAGAATGCATTGGTTAGGACCGTATGATGTAAAATTTGTCACAGATGGAGGAGTTGTACAATTAAGAGACTTATCAGACGCATAACTCAGAGGGATGATTAATGAGAGCCGATTGAAGCTGTACAAGGACAGTCGACCACCCACGATGCAGCAAAAAAAAAAAAAAGTATATTGAAAGAGAACCAAAGAGGGCACAGTGTGCCAGAGGTAGAAAGGATACATGAATTTAGAAACACAAATTCGTCGAGGAGAAGGACAACGGTCACATACAAAGGGAAACAAGCAGGAAAATGAAAGTCGACAAAAGCAAGACGACATGACAACACTAGGTGGAATTAAAGGATGGAAAGGACCGATGGGATGCCACATTAATCACGCCAACTAGTGACAACAAGGTAGAGTAATTGAAAGTGTGAAACTGCCGGAGTTGCATTGAACCTGTAATTAAGGTGCATTAAACCTATAATGAAGGAAGCGTCATCGACAAGCTTCATGGAAAACTCATACAACACATGGACGCGGGAGAAAACAATCTATTCACGAAAAAAGAGCACACAGAGAGTGACAGAGGTCGAAAATCACAGAGCAAATTCACAGAGGTCACAGAAACCATTCGAAGCCAAAAAACATTCAATATTCCACACCATGGCACCACCCAAGCAAATAGAAGCAAGCCAGAGTGCCAGACCAACCAGAGTCAAAACCAGGTCACGAGGATAGGTGAAATAAGGTGAACAAAAGCCGCTGGAGATCATCAATGTTGATGAAATCCCATCTCTAGACACAGCACCAGTAAACCCTACAACTATACTGGAAGAAATCTAACAACTAGCATCGAAGGGCGCAAGTAGGGAGATACCAGCATAAGTACAGGAGTCGCAGAACCAAGAAGTAGAAACCTTGAAGAAGGTGCAACCAGAGAACACAAAAGTAGAAACCCTGAAGGAGGTGCAACCAGAGAACACAGAAGCAACTCCAAAATTCATTGGCATAACACCGAATCCGACAATAACAATTGAGCCAGATGAGTCTCAAACAACCATTTCAGACCACCTAGCAGAAGGGACGGTTGAAGATGTCTCAGCTTAGTCGGAATGGTATACGTAGGAACAACCGAAAGTCGTTGGAACTTCAAGCCAACCACCACCAACAGAGAAAGACAAGATACAAATACCCAGGTCACCTCACAAGAAACCTGCAACTGAAATCATTCTACCGCACATACCAGAGGGGGTACAGGTAGGACCAGATCTGTTGGGCTACACAGGGAATCTCAAATACTCTGACCACGATATAGAAGATAAAGACAAGTTTTCAAAACTTGCGAAGAGGGTATTCTTACAAACTACTGGCATAAATCCGGTTGGGGAACCGATCGATCAACCACTCCAATGGGCAACTGGGTTGGAGAAAAAAGCAATTTTAGGTCTGTTGGACCTACGACATTTTGGCAGAGGCCAACACACAACCACATGCGTCAAAAAATTGTTAGTAGTTACGCATGACAGGGACATATGGTTGGATAATATCGTCTCAATAGACGTTGAGATTATCACAAAAATAATAGGGTTACCAATTAGGGGTATGGATCCCACACAGTTTCTAGATGACAAATCCAGGGAGAAAATACTAGCAGAAGAGATGAAGAAGAAGTATGGCACCGACATGGGGACAAGAGGGATCATTATCAAGAGAATCAACGATGCTGCAACACAATTGGGCATGAAAATCTTAGCCTGAAAGATGCTAAGAAAATGCCATNGTTGTAGTTGCATCTTAGTGCGTAGAGGGAACCACAGTGAGTTAGGCACCATACCTCTTGAAATTGTTCCTGGATGACTACAAAGATGCACAGGATCTAGGAACATAGTTTCACTACTCATGGTTGATCACATTAATAGCCTTCATGGGATGGAAAGAGCCAAGGTATGTAGTTTTTTGTACCAGACCCAAACCGAATCAGGGAGCGAGATATTTTCTGCTCAGAGTCAGGCCAAAGGCCAGGAGAAAAAAGGCGAATGGGGCCATATTTGAAGGATATCTATGCGATTTGCAAGAATCCATCTCCAAGATGTGGAGAATAACACCAGAGGCTTGTCACGTGATATGGGAGCATTGCCAACTTTAGGGCCACACGACATACAATGTGGATACAGGCGCAGAAGGATAATGATAAGCAGTGGCTACAGATGCACTATTGTATCACAGAGGGTGACATCGACATGGTCATCAGTGAATGGGCCAATGAATGGAGGATTCCAACCATCACCCAAGATATGCCGAAAATAATAGCAGAATAAGAGGTAGGGCAGGGAGAAACGCAACCTTCATATATCCAAGTTCCCAAGAGACGAAGAACGGGCCAGGGAAAGACAACACAGATAGACGAAGGGCCAACGAAGACATGAACCCAGAAGGGGAAGAAGAAGAGTACACAGTCGATCAAGGAAGAACAGAAACAGGCTGAGGGAGCGCAGGAGACCGCCCCAAATTCCAACACACAGGAACCAGGGGGAACCAAG
>JASDQU010245327.1:159905-170750 GCA_032191745.1 Picea mariana | reverse complement strand
GTATGAGGAATATTTGATGAGAAACCTTCACTGCATACCTCAGATATGTTGTCTGAAATAGATGTAGAAGGCACTTCCTTCAATGCTTCTTTTCCTTTGTTGTTCTTTGAATCTTTTACTTGAACCGTGCTCTTTCGTTCCAAGTAGTCTTCATACAACACCTTCACCATCTCGGCCATGGAAAACACTGAATCTCTGAACTTCTTCTCATCTTGATAAATTCCTCCTGTAGATGCCATTTTCCTCCTTGAGATGTGCTATTCCCTGGTTAACATGCAAAACTCAAATCCAAACGTCAACTAGCTCTGATACCACTTGATCCGTCAGGATTTTTCGAATGGCTATGGTTGAGTTTTTTAACTGTGCATGAATTAATTAACCATTGGGAAACTTAACAAAAGCACGAGAAAAGAAAGGAATTATACAGCCATTAACATATTTTCAGATCTGAAATGCAATGAAAAACAACAAACCATAATGCACAGGTTGATAACGGAGTTCGGCACAACTTTGCCTACGTCTCCGGGCCTTTTCTCTGTGAGGGAGGCTTCTTTATTTCTGTTCGAAAGATTATTAGTACATATTTACAATGCCGAATGGATTCTAGACTGATCTGTTCATGTTCGCCCAGATCTCTAGAATCTTTCACAAAAAACGGCACCTGAAATGGATGTCCCAAGCTCTCAGAAATCGTCCGACAGCATCTCCTCCTCAACAGCGTCCCTGCCTCAAACTGGCTTTGACTTGGCTTGCCTCAGCATCTCTGCTCTGAATTGCTCACCAAAAGCTGTCCTTTTGGCCTCAAAATGGCCTTGGTTAAATAGTGGGGGAGTTAGTTGTCCATCTCCAACTTCCTCCACGAATTTAGGCTCTAAAAATGCCCAATAACCCTTAAAAATGAGTTAATTACATTAAAAATGGGCTAAACATTATTTAAAAACCCAAAATTGGTTGAAAAACCACTTTATAACCATATAATAGTTACAAATAGGCTTAATCCCCTTAGTCTTGGGCACGCGCTCCTTTGGCAAGGTTATATGGACTCCATATGGCCAAGCGCTTAGTCCAAAGGGCTAAGCGTTGGCCCCTCTCCTCCTTTATGCGCAATACCATACAATATAATTAATATTGTGGGTTTTAATAACATAAAATAATGTGGTGCATTGGTTACAAGACTAAAGTGAAGGCGCTTAGGCTTAGTGGTTGGTCATGGGTTCAAAACCCATGGACCCCAAAAAAAAAAATAAACCTGCCATTTTGACTTTGACTGGGTGCCACGTGGCACTTTCCCATTCGACGGACAATTGCCACTTGTCAACCATTGACTGGTCCAATTGCCTGCCACATGTCTGTCCAATTAGCAAAACATGTCCAATCACCATCAGCCAGAGAGTGCCACATCATCTCCTGCACAGTCAGCATGATGACATCAGCGTTGACTTTTTAACCAGTTGACCTTTGACTTTTTACCTGTTTGGGCTTCCGATCATAACGCGATAACTTTCACATATGGAGTCCGTTTAACAAAGTAAATATACCGCCGGAATCGGGAAGACGAGTCGGACGCAACGGTGTTAGATTCGTTGAATTCCGAGCACTTTTATTTTTGAGCATTTTTCATGCCCTGACAGGGTTCTGAATCCGATTTCGGATCAACAAACAAGACATAAAATGACAGCAATCTTAAGATTTACAAATCGTCACATTTAGATAAACCCGTATGCGAAGATTTGTACAAACTGATTCATTTAACGAAGAAGATAAACCTTTAATTCATTAAATTGAAATAAAGTAATTGCTATACATTAAAATAAGAGACATCAGATATGGACAACACATAAACCAAATCACATCAACCTGCAATGAATTATGATAGCTAAAGTAGTCAATAATTGATTGCAAACTGATATGAAGAAAACTTGAAATAAAAGTTTGATATATTGAAAGCTAAAGTTGTTACAAAACATCCACTTTCATCCCAGTTTGTATCCTCATAAGTCCAAAGTCTTTCTTCTCCCAATAGTGATCGATTCATTACAAAAATAAATGAGTATATAAAGGCCACAGGGTAAAACATCCCTATGGGAATTATCAAAAACAGTTTACAAAAAATCTGGGAACAATCTCCCAAGTCTCTATTTCTACCTATGACTAACAACTTGAAACAAAACTATATAATAAAAAACATGTTCTAAACTGCCACATCATATCCAATTTGTCATTGAAATTCGTATGCACCTGAAATTGGACAAGAATAAACAAGTTTAGATAATGTTTTATTTGTAAAATTAACAAAAATCTAAATTTTAAGACTAGCTACAGAATCTCACGATTCTATAGCTGGTCTAATTTGAAAACAGAACCGTTTTAAATCTATCCAAAACTAACAGACATATATTCGAACTATTAAACAAATCTTTAATTGCTAATTGAAAACAAAGCAAATCATTTACATCACAACAAACCAAAACTTCTATGCTAGTTGAGAACAAACGAAATTGTGTTCAGTTAATCGAATGATAATAGGGATATGTACGATCTGTCAAACAACTTTTATTACCAATTCGAAGCAGACAAAATCGTCTTGATAATTCAAAAACAACCAAATCATATTAAATCGAAACAGGACTAAATTCAATATATTAAGCAAATCTCTGGTACGAATTCAATATAGACATAACATGTCAATGCAACACTCAACAGAATCATTTTTTTTTTAACCCAAAACTAACAGAGCCATATCAAACCTGTCTTTGATACTAATCCGACTCATACACAAATTATTATGCTAAATTCAAGGCATGCAATATTGTTTGTGAATCAAACCAAACAGAAATGAATCGAACTGGCTGACACAATCGTTATACTAATCTAGGAACAACCAAATCGTGTTAAATCGGTTCAATCAAAATATAGCTACACGATTTTAGCAAACAAATCTTTTGTACAGGTCGAATGCAATCATAATCCAAAACGAAAATATTCATTCAAAACAAAACAGAATCGTTTCTTGAATCTATTCGAACAGAACTAAATGAAAGAAAATCCAATCGACTACCCTAATTCAAACCAACCCATAAAACGAAATCGATGTTGAAATACATACCTGGGTAGTAGGAAAACAATTCGGTCAGGATAACTTTGAATTGACAAAGGTCGTAGCTGCCTCAACATTTCTGAAGACAAATGAACCCGTAGTCTTTTGTTTCTTCTCGTTGGCTTGTAGCCTGTCTCTTTCTTTTGACAACACAGTAATTCATTCCTCTAATGATTTAATATTAGATTGCAACAAGGGAACATCCATGTAGTAACGTTTAAGCCAGGAATTGCATTAAGTACATAGCAATTGATCGGGCCTTGGAATTGCAGGCGAGGGTTCTTTCAAGTTACTAGGGGTTTCATTGTGAATCTTAATTCCCGGGTAGTTAGGGTCGTTCTTGAGGCACGGAGGTAAGTTGGAAACATCGTCATAGGGTTCTACAGAGCAGAGGCCATGAGAGTAAGGGTATTCCTCGGCTAGGAAACGTTCAATCTCAGAGTCCGAGTCCTTGCTCAAAACAATGGGCTTCCGGTCACTGTTTTGCTTGGGCTTGTTCCGAGCACATCTAGATATCCATCGTGCATTTTTCTTTCCCTTACTCTATACACTAGTATCACCTTTGCCTTTCTTCCTTACAAGCCTTTTAACGGTCTTAGTATTATCTTTAGCACACAGGTCGGCCACGGTATCGAGTAGGTCAATGTTGGGGCAGTTTGAGGGTTTGACGGGGGGTAGAAGGGTAGGAGATGGCACGGTAGGCACAACCAAGGTTTCAGTGACCACAACCTTGTCCACTTGGACATACTCGGGGGTGGCAAAGCCATTCCTTGATAGGAAGGCTCGCCTCACCACTAAGATTCAAATGATGAACGATAATGACTTTGATCAAGCAGTGATGGAAAAGGTTGCTATCAGCCTTCTCACGCTTAAATCGTTTGGACATTTGTAAATACTGCGTAGGAGATAGTGTGGCATGTTCAGAGGGTAGTCTATAAAATTCATAAGCAACATGAGATGATAAAGGAACACCAGACCATAATGGCCTTTGCAAGTCACGAATTTCTTAACAATTGCTAATAGATCATGCCATCTAGTCTTCATGGCAGTGATAGGCATACCTCTATCACAACTAACAATCTTCCTTGATGTGAATAGGAGCAGCCACGGGACTTCATCCACTTTAGAATTCTTAAACCGCCTTTTCCCTATAGCCGGTAAGCCTGTAGCTAAGATGAGGAATTCCTCATTTAGCTTGAGCTGTATGTCTCCGACCTTAGCCCTGCATCCGTCGAAGGTAAGGGAAAACTGTTGAGAAACCGAAAGATTGAAACCCTCAAACTTTTGGATAAAAATCAACCAGCCGCTATTCTCCAAATCCTCACGAGCATTGTCAAATAGCAGCAGAGTTTGGACACCATTGGGTTCTATGTGCACCACAGGTGCCATAGGACAGAACACACAGTGAGCAAGGTAAATGGACAAGGGTTTGTACAGGGTATACGCAGGACCAATAGCTCACAAGATTCTCTGAAACCAACAGAGGTAACCTGAGATACAAGGCAGGCATTAACGCCTAAGTGTGCGAGGGTAGTGGAAGGAAATAAACCCATGCAAAAAAGTCATATCCAAATGTACAATCGATGGCTCATATGATGATTCAAATCACCATTGGTGTATGTTAACAACAATTCCAATCAAACAACCATTGATAACTATGATGAGTCGACCCGAATTATTTGCACAAGCAATAGTGTTATTTAAAATCAAAACAATATTTCGAAATTAGTACCAAGGGTTCAATCATGACAAGTATGTGTTGTATGAAACCATTGCATCACAGGTTTAATCATAATGTTAATGCATTCTCAACAAACCATTGCACCAAATAATTCGATGAAAGACTATAGAACATCAAACCACCAATGTATCAAGGACTCCATCACAATCAATAGAATACCATCACAATCTTATAAAAATGAAGTCATATTAACAACAACAAAAAAATGCCAAATGAGTAAAGGTTTTAGTGCCTTGCCACCTGTGATACCATAAATGAATTGGAAATGCAATGAACACATAGACAAGAGTAAATATACTAATCCAGTGACGATTTTAATGCCATCGACATGACTTCGAACTCAAAGTTTTCACGCTTGCAGTCATGAAAACGAAAACAAAAACAGGTGTGTAAATGCGCAAGATAATAATGTTGTTTTGTTCACAAGATTGCGATCAGAATCAAGGGTTCCAAAACATTTGTGTAGGCAGCTTATAAAGATAGGAGAAAAAATGTGAAATGGCTACCAACAGACTGCTGGTATAAAAGTGTGCCACTTTCTTGAGTTGTTTGATCTTCAGGGAAAACTTTGATTTTTACTGGGGATCCCTGATGAGCCTCTGTGACCTCAATGTCTTCTTGGAGGTTATTTGTTTCTTCCTCCAATTCATATGCTACTGCTGCTTTAGGGTGTCGGCCAACTCCTTGAATTTCTTTCTCCAATAGTGTGGCCTTCTCTTCATAGATCAAAGCTCTAAACATGGTCCCTCTAGGATCACCCTTCCTGGCTGCCACCATATCCCAGTCTTGAGCGTTCTCGATGAAAATTTCATCCTCAAACTGATCGTGGGCATAAGGCCAACGGGATGATACCTGTGACGTGTGTTGTAGGACCAATCCCTTGGGATCGTGTTTGTGAAATCGGCCAGTTTGGAACCAAAATTCCAATTGACCTAGCCCAAGTTGTTTAGCATGTGCGGTGTCTTTGACCATGCAGAAGATGATATGGAATCCATATGATATGAAAGCCCACTTCTTGTCTTTCACTAAAGTTGCATTGTATCCTTGTATGATGGTTTGATAGCATAATTCTCCTAACACTAGCCGGTCAGGAACATAAGGGGGTAATAAATGTGGTGCCCCTATGGCGCCAAAAATCCTGATGTAGGTTTCTCATTCGTTTAAATACCAATGACCAATTTTTACTATGACCTTCTTTGCTTTGTCTGATAATCTAGGGCATTCTTTCTTAAAGAGTAAGAAGTAAATGGGTGCAATAAAATGATCACAGATAATAGCATAGAATTTCTTGTACTTGTTTTCCCACAAGATGTTGTAGTATACATGGACTACGAGCTCCGAAGAGTGCCAATTCAAGTTCATCCCAACAAAAGAATTCCTAGCACAGATGATGTCCAGTAGATACGAAGCCATGTAGAAGGTAGGGGTATCTCCTTCCTTTGGCGCCTAAGCTTGTTTTATGCATGTGCTCAACTGTTTGGAGATGATAGCACTCCAATTGAAACTGGTACCTGAAACAGTGACTGTAAAATCCATAGGCATCCAAGCTTCCAAAAACCGGGAGAAATCTTTCTCCCCATGTAATCTGCAGAGAAGGGCCATGATATAGGCGTATGGTTCCCTGAGATTGACCATCGGATACCAGCCAAAAGTTCGGTTCATGAATTTCTTGTCTTCCCTCCACCAGCATGCCAAGATTTTGCTAGTGTCGTGAGAGGCATAGAAACTCACCACGAAATCAGTGTTCAACTTTTATCCAGACTCATTGAGTTTGTAGTATTTTTGAACTTCTGATGGCAGGAAAACCCCGACACATTCTCCATTGTCATCATTAATCAAACATTTATGTGCATCAGTGTGATCAATGAGCCACTTTAAGATCTCGATGCAAGGGAAAACCAGAGACCAGCTTTCCACCATGTGCAGATAAGCCCTGCGAATGTTTGGGAGGACCTCGTCATCGAGCTTCCTTGTATTAGGGTCGTTGTGTGGAGTATATTCGAGGGGCTCTTCTTTCTTGATCTTCTTGAAGACTTCTTTCCAGCAAGGAAAAGTCGTCTTTGCTCCAATGCTTTCTTCTGTATCCCCAAAAGTTGGGGGCTGGAAAAAGGGCTCCTTGGTGATTGTTTTGATGACGGACACTGGCTTAGGAGCAAACTCTAATTGTCTTGCAACTGCTGGGGAAGAGCCTTCTCCTATTTCTGATTCTTGCAGCTTTGGTGCCCGTGGTGATTTCCTAGTGGATGGCTTCTTTGGAGGCATTGTCCCTGCAATAAAAACCTCCTTTTAAACACACATACAGAGAAGCATTGGGTGAGAACATATACAAATGAAACGTAAATCCATAAGAAAACCCATACCTGTAATGCTTGCTAAGAAGTTTAATACTCATTGGACTTCAAATGCTTCCTCTGGACTGGTGACTTCGTTCTCCTGTTTGTTATGAATTCCTTGCTGAGTAGAGTGGGATCACACAAAAAGGACTCGAAAAAATATAGCTGGGAGATACTACCAGTCATATCAATTAGTTAATACGGGTGATAAATGCATATTTCAAAATATAACGCTAACGGATTTCTGTCACGGAGACTTAACTAGTTGACGACGGAGGCGCGGATGAAGATGCATTGTATCAGTGAGTTTAATGATTCCCTTTTGATTCATGCATGAGCTAGTAACTAATGCACGATCTACGAATTAACTAAAGCTTTGAATGCGGAGTACTTGACACGGACAAGGGTTAAACATCACGCCATGTCTTACCTTCATAAAGATCGGGGATCGACTACTATTTTAAATTTTTTATCAACATTTCTATTTTCTTGATAAAACTCACGATACCATTGATATTGGTATTGGTGATGTTTCGGGCATCGGTGGTCGGCGGTGGAACTCCCCTTTTGTGCGACGCTTATGATTACACTTCTCTGCCGAAGCCAAAAGGACTGGCATTTGGCGAAATATTTTCGGAGACTATATGCGTAAAAGAGATACTCTTATCAGTCGACGCCAAAGAATGTTGGCACTCAGCTACTTTGACTTCCCATACAATTTTTGCTACCTTAATCTTTCACCGATGCCGAACTTCTCAAGTAAGCCGGGAGAAATCTGGGTCACTGGTTCCTTGATCAGTCATGGTGTTTCTCAAGATGGTTCTTAATATGCTCAAGAGAAACTTGGATATGAAACATATCATATAAGAAGGTTATCAGGCTCAAACCACGGTGAAAACAATCGAAGGTAGAAGACAAGGTGGTACCCAAAAGGAAGTGGTCACAGAACTTTTAGGGTGTGTTGAGCACTCAACAAATGGCAATTCACTAGGCGAACGTAGGATCTCTGTCCCATAAAACTGATATCTTCGGTCCTTGTTTTATTCGTGCCAACTGGAAATATATATATATTATTTTATTTTTAACTTTTGTTGTGTTGTTATTATTGGAAGTATTTCTTTAGGGCTTGGCCATTTACCAGGAGGGCGTCAGGTTCCCCTCTCAGGTTTTGCAAATGATAATTACCTACCCCGATCTTCTCAGCCACCTGAAAAGGCCCAAGCCATAGGCTATGAAACTTGGAATGCTTCCCTTTGGGTTCATTTATCTTATCCCAGTTTAGAACTAAGTCTCCTACTTTAAAATTCTTTTATTTAGCCTTATGCTTATCGAACCATCTTTTCACTATCTGTTGATGGGATAAAAATTTAGACTTATCCCTTTCCCTCTCTTCCTCCAGCATGAGCAAAGTGTTGATTCTTTGTTGCATGGTCGAGGATTTATCATCGTTAGAATCTTGGGCCAATTGGAGAGATGGAAGATAAATCTCATTCGGGAGAATGGCTTCTTGTCCGTAGACCAGGAAGTACAGGGAATTCCCTATAGCCTCTTTGGGTGTGACCCTATCAGCCCATAGGGAATTATGGAGTTGGTTATGCCAATTTCTATGGTTATCCACAACCGTCTTCTTTAGTATTCTCACCAGATTCTTATTGGTTGACTCCACCACATCGTTTCCCTGAGGGTAATAAATTTGTAGAGTACTTGATTATGATTCCTTTGTCCAGAGTGAACTATGTCAATAGGGTAGAGGAGAAGTAGGTTGCATTATCAAATACCAGAATGAAAGGAATGTCAAATCTTGTAATTACTTGTTGTTCTAGAAATTGGATGACTATTGTCTCATTTACATGGGTCAGAGGGATGGCCTCTGCCCACTTTGTGAAATAGTCGGTGGCAGTAATAATATACTTGTGCAATTTCAAAGAATTGGGTGTAATTTCTCCTATGATATCTAGCCCCCACTACTCAAATAGTCTAGAGACGGTTATAGGCTGAAGTGGGATTGTTTCCCTTCTCTTCTTGNAGTCTTACAATTCCTGGTGTAAGCATGAGCATCTTTGAACAAAGTGGGCCATTAATAGCTGACTCTCAAAACCTTATGAGCAGTGGTGTTCCCTGCAAAATGTCCCCCAGTGGCGCCATCGTGGAGTTCTTTCATCTCTTTATCAGCATCTTCGCATTTGAGACATCTCAGTAATACCCCATCATAGTTGATCCGGAAGAGTACCAAATTTATGAGGCGATATTGTGCGGATTTTAATCGGAGTGCTCTCCTTTCTCTGGGGTTGAGGTTTTCAGGACAAGTCCCGTGATGTAATAGATGAGCCAAATCCTTGTACCAAGAGTCTAGTCCCAGCGAAATGTATGTTGCTTCACCACACTACAGTGTTATTTCATTACCCCACCCTGGATCTTGGTTTGCTTGATCTTGAGCTTCGGCTGCGAGCTTTCACAAACCTTGTCCTCTTACTAACTTGGCAAGTTCTATATCTAGATCAAATTCCTGGACTACCACCATCCAGTTCCCTCTTCTTTCTCCCATTTATTGTTGGGTAAACAAGGATTGAACTGTGGGGTGTGGCACAATCACCTTAGTGTGATTCTTGAGGATGTACAACCTAAAATGCTTTACTGCTTTATAGACCACGTAGGCCTTCTTGTCTATGGAGGGGTAATTGAGCTCAGCTCCTTGAAGGTTGGTTCTCATGAATGACATCAGGGCTTCGTTGTTGTCATCGTCCTTCTGAGTCAAAACCACAGCTAGCGATTGATCATAGGCGAAAGTATAAAGGTTAAAGTCTCTATTGAAATTGGGACTTCGCAATACCAGGGCCCAGGATATGGCAGCTTTGATATTGTTGAAAGTGTCTTTTCGTTCATCATCCCACTTAAACTTGGAATCTTTGTGAATCATTTTTTGTAAGGGTTTGATGATTTCGGCGAAGTCGGGGGTGAATTTCCTTACAAAATTAATTTGCACAAAAAAATATTGCATAGCCTTCTTGTTATGGGGTAGCGGGAGTTGAGCTATGGATTTAATCCTTTCGGGGTCTATGTGAATTCCCGCTTGAGATATAATATGACCTAACAACTTACCTTCTTCAACACCGAAGATATTTTTCTTAGGATTGAGTGATATATCGTATTTTCGGCATCTTTCAAAAATATGAGTTAAGTGTTGGATGTGTTCCTCTCTATTCTTCGAATACACCGTTACGTCATCTAAATAATCTACCATGCACTTACCTATAAGTCCCCAAAATTCCACATCTATTTCCCTTTGAAAGGTCTCTCCTACGTTAATCAAGCTGAAAGGCATGCATTTATAAGCGAAGGTTCCCCATTTGGTCCAGAAGTAGTTTTTAATCGGTCTTCCTCTGAAACCAACACTTGGTTGTATCCTGAGAAACCATCTAGAAGGGAGAAAATTTCCGAGTCCGAAACGGTCTATAGGAGTTTCTCCATCGATGGTGTTAGCACATAATCATGTATGGGGTATTTTCCTAAAAGAAGCGTCCCCTTGGGCGAAAAGAGAGATTTGGAAAACCCATTTACCCCAAAGTTTTAAAGGGTTGGCGCATTATTTTAACGAACAAGCAGATTTGGACGGTCAAGATCTACCCACCGAGATCTACGGCCAAAGTTTCATTCTGGAGCCCCCTCATTGTTCT
>JASDQU010245327.1:146078-159754 GCA_032191745.1 Picea mariana | reverse complement strand
AAATGATTCTGGACCCCCTTTGTCATTCTTCCATTAATAAGGGGGGGGGCGTTCGGAATGGAATGGTATTGTCATGGTGACCCCTCCCATCATGTTGCCTCCTGTGTCGTTTTCCCCCACCTGGTAAACTGTTTCCCACCTCCACTTGTCGATTACTGCCTCCCACTCCCTTCCACGTCATCCCGCCATAAGTGACGCGTCCTCCCTTGCTCAATCTTGTCCTCATCACCTCCTTATTCGTTGTTTCCCCTCATCCATGCCTAGTCACCACTCATCTACCACTTCCAATCATGTGCCCTAGTCTTCGTACCATCCTCTACACCTTATCCATTAGGTCGTTCAGCTGATCCAGGTGGCAATGCGAGAAGGCCTCCACGTCCCAAGAGTGCAGAGTTGGCTAGGCCGTTCCCGATCCCAAGGAAGCAGTTATTGAAGTTGTTAGGGGTGGTTAGACATCATTTCCACTGTAAATGGAAAATATGGAAAAGGATTAAAGGCATGTCGATTCATTTGTAGGGTTGTCAGGAGTCTGATTGCATCTGTCATAAGCGCACGATCGTTCAGAGACTGCATGCGTAGACTGCCAGTAGACATGCAAACGCAATGTTTTTAATGTAGTGTCTCATTTTCGCTGTTGTTGTTTTGCTTTGAGTATATGTAGGCAATTTTGCTATTTTTGTAATTTATCGATGGTTGAGCTAAGCTCCTGATTGTAAAGTTTCTGAGGAAGCTCTAGTTATGTATTTTGNTCTGTTCTTATGTTTTTGTCTGTCAACTATTTGAAACACTCGAAATTGGAGGATCCAGTCGAGGGTCGCATATTGTAGGATGATGTATGGTTGATCACTGCAATCTCTACACCAGTCTTAAACAGTCTCCCACATTGTCTTTTCACCTGGCACTGAATGATTCAGAATTGGAGGATCTAGTCAAATGGTTGTGGCTGCATAGTATGATAGGTTTGATCAATGTGTAGTTATCACCATGCCGTTTAGGCACATTTCAGTGTTTTCTTTTATTTCTTGAGTTGTTGGAAGGCCTGATGCCCAAAGCAGTCTCCTCCCTTTTCTTCCAAGTCTTACCTCTACTCTTTCTTTAACTCAAATTACTGACTGAAGTTAGTTGTGGCCCTCACTTCCCTATGCATTTCTGGCCTAGTTTTCTGAGTCAAACAATATTGTTTTGAGTTTACCTCCATTCGATCACCCCTTTTAAAAAATTCATGACATAAACTGATGGGCGTTAGGCTCTGCTTCTGTCGCAATCCAGGAGTGACTTCTGATGCTAACATTTCTGGTGAATATCCTCCCCGGGATTGAACAACAATGATTAACTGATTCAGAACTATCGAGATTGCTACTTTGCACCTGGAAACTCCATTGGCGCAACTCCTCTGGGCAACCCCATTGTTCCAGTCATGGATTCTAGAGGCAGACATACAAGGTCTACTCCTCAGTTGTCGTTAGCGCCACCTGAAACTGACCCAGAGAAGATTATCAGAAAAGGAAAGTCCTCTGGAGGAGGTACTTTGACTGCTAAACCAGGTATTTTTTATGATTTT
The DNA here is from genome assembly GCA_032191745.1 of Picea mariana. Lineage (NCBI taxonomy): Eukaryota > Viridiplantae > Streptophyta > Pinopsida > Pinales > Pinaceae > Picea > Picea mariana. Next base: position 158,193 of record JASDQU010245327.1, on the reverse strand, counting down.
CATGATTTTATAGAAACTCCAACACCTTCATCTCATCCTGTTTATTTACCTTCTGTTGGACTTTTCCGTAGTCTAAATTTTGGGAGTGTTCCTGTTGGGTTTTCTCCTTCTGATCTTGAATTGGTAGGAGACACCCTTGTCACTCCCCTCTCCCCCGAGGTGGTACCCTGGTTCAGACCCAACACCTCTGAATATTTTCCTACCCTGGGTTTTACCACCCCTTCTCCTATTACCGCGGTTGTTAAAGAAAGGGAAACTTCTGTCCCTTTTAGACCGCAAACTTGTTCTCCAAATTTTTTGTTGTTCCCCTCTTGTCCTGTCAACTCAGTTCCTATCTTTTTGATTCAAACCTCGTCTCCTCCTGGTTCCCCTACACCTATTGTTCCTATCGCAGGTGCTAATCCCCCTCTAAACAGAATGGATGCCATAGTGGCTACCAGATATGCCCCCTTAATCCTACCTCAACCTATGAATCCTCTCCCTGTTGGACATTACTTGAAATATATGCCTAAATTCATTGGGGAAGTGGACATAACTGAGGAAGAGCACCTTGCTTCCTTCTAAAGTTACGCAGACAACCTAAACATTGAAAATGAAGATGTGTGGATGAGAGTCTTTGTCTAGAGCCTTGATGGTGAGGTAAGGAAATGGTTTAGGGGATTGGCCCCTGGATCTATTGTCGGGATTGAAGCTCTAGATAATGCGTTCCTGAGGCAGTGGGGAGATAAAAAAGATTTCATGTATTACATGACAGATTTTGGGTCCTTGAAGAAAAAGGAAGGAGAGTTTGTCCCTAACTTCTCCAAAAGATTCAATAAGATGTATAATAAGATCCCTGCTGAGATAAAACCCATAGAATCCTCCGCTAAAATCTCTTATGCTAATTCTTTCAACCCTGACTTCTACCTTCTATTGAGAGAAAGAAGATCTACCTCCCTAGCTCAAATGCAAGATGCAGCCATAGAAGTGGAATCTAATGTATTGGCAGTTGATAAACTAAGAAATAAGACTGATGCAGACAGGAGAAAGGGAAGATTTGAAGCCTTGACTTCTGGCCCCTCTGTGCCTCACCCTCAAGTGGATGAATTGACCAAGATAGTGAAGTCTATGTCTGCAGAGATGGAGAAAGTGAAGGTGGAGGGGAAGCAAACATACATAAATCCTCATAATACCGAAAACAAAGGAAATTTCAGGAGGCCAAATAATAATGCTCCCCAGATTATGCAAAGGGACTAGAGGGGAAGAGATAGAGAAGATCAGAAGATTCAGGCCCCTCTTCAAAATAATTTTGTAGCTAATGATGAAGAAGGGGAAATAGACGAGCTTGATCCTGAAATCCACTGCTTTAGAGATACTTCTCCTTTTCCTCATCTCACTCAATCAACATACGAGGAATCTCTCATGGACAGTCAGCTAAACGAGCTGAGCAAGGGAGACAATGCCAACAGTAGCCAAAACAAGTATAAACTAAGATCCATGATGAAGACAGGAGCACCTGATGTTCCTGAACAGCTTGCTAGAATGGAGAAACCTGCTAATGAAGTAGCAAACAGCAACAAAGGTAAGAAGGCCCAACCCCTCTCTCCAATGGTCCAGATTCATGTTCCTGAAGTAAGGGAAATTCCAAAGCTCGTATCCTCTTTTAACTTTGAGCATGAAATTCAAAAAATCAGAACCCCTATGCCCCTCTCTGAATTGATCAAACATGAAGTGTTCAAAAAATGCCTCACCGAACTATTACAGTCTGAAACCTCATGCCATCCCACGGACTCCATAAATTTGCAAGATGAAAAGCCTATAGTCGTCCTAGGTCCTATGGTAGAAGACAGAAATGATTAATCCCCTCCCTTCTACACATCCTTGAACATACATGGCAAGGTGTTGCACAATTGTTTGATGGATTCAGGGACTTCCCACAACCTCATGCCCAAAACTGTCATGGAAGAATTAGGACTAGAAGTCACCAGAGCCTATCATGACCTCTATTCCTTTGACTCCAGGAAATTTCAATGTCTAGGAGTCATCAAAGATCTGGTTGTGACCTTGTTTCAACTGCCCATGAAAAGTGTGGTCATGGACATTGTAGTGCCTAATGTTCCCCCCAAGTTTGGTATGTTGTTGTCAAGATCCTGGATAAAAAGACTTGGGGGAACCCTGCAAATGGACCTAACTTATGCTACTATTCCATGTTTGGGGGGGAACATAGGAGACTGTACAAAGAATCCCATCTGGCCTACATAATCAGTGACGAAGCCAATCCTACCAACCATCCTATCTTTTCTCTTGACACTGATTTAGGTTTCAATTTACTACAACTCACTAACGCTCCCGAGCCTCTTCTAAAACTCAGAAAGCAGCCCACTACTTCTCATGAAATTTCTCCCCCCATCACCTCTGTCTGGAAAATTTTCTTTGATGGAGCCTCTTCCAAGGAAGGCGCCAGTGCCAGAGTGTTTTTTGTGTCACCTGCTCATAAAACTGTATCTCTGTCATACAAGTTAGAGTTTGAGACAACCAACAATGTGGCAGAATATGAAGCTCTTCTTTTAGGTTTAAGAGTTGCAAAGGAAATGGGGATTCAAGAGAGAACAGTGTTCGGAGATGTAAAATTGATAGTCCAGCAGATTAGAAATGCCAATCAAGCCAAACATCCTTGACTCAGGAGTTACAAAAATGAGGTATGGGACCTGATCGACGATTTCTTCTCAGCATTTAACATTTCATTCGTTCCAAGAGAGAAGAACACAGTGGTTGACTCTCTGGCTATAGCAACGAGCAGCTTCAGAGCGCCCCTGCAACCCAAATTCAGATATGATGTAGAAGTAAAATGCAGGCCCTCCATACCTGACAATGTCAAACATTGGAAGGTGTTCGAGGATGATCTTGAGATCAAAAGATTTTTGGAGACTGTTGAAGAATTTTCAGCGCTGCATATTGATCAAGACCCTGTTTCCGAAGAAAAGCTTGATGATGGTAATTTTATGAGTAAGATTGTAGAGCGTGACATTGTGCAGCTGCCCAGCAATCATATTCCAAAGGGACTGGTTCCTTTGGAAAGGATTTTTGATAGAAATGATGTGGCATTAAAAGAGAAAATCTCAGATGATGATGTTGATACAACTCAGTGTAACATTGGCACCGATAATGAACCCAAGTTTGTCAAATTGTCAAGAAGCCTGACAAAGGAGCAGAGGGCCGAATACGCTGAATTATTGAGGAATTTTGTGGATGTTTTTGCCTAGACCTATGAAGACCTAGGCAAAAAACTGATGACACTTCTGTCATTGAGCATAAAATTCCATTGAAAAAGGAGGCAAAGCCATTTATGCAGAAACTAAGACAGATCAATCCTATGTTGTTGCCTATCATGGAGAGAGAGGTGAAGAAGCTGCTACATGCCTAGATCATCGTGCCATTGAGATATTCAGAGTGGGTGGCAAACTTGGTCCCAGTAAGGAAGAAGAATGGGTAAATCAGACTCTGTGTAGATTTTAGAAACTTGAACAGGAGCTCAAGGAAGGACAATTACCCCCTGCCAAAGATGGAACATATATTGCAGAGGGTGACAGGATCATCTAGGATTTCCATGATTGATGGCTTCTCTGGCTACAATCAAATATCTATTCTACCTGAGGACAGAGAAAAGACAACGTTTACCACTCCTTGGGGCACATTCATGTATGCTAAAAATCCCTTTGGATTGATGAATGTTGGGGCAACGTTTCAGCAAGCCATGGACATATCTTTCATTGGGGAAAGGGATAAGTTTGTGTTCATCTATCTAGATGACATCACAGTCTTTTCCAAATCTAATAAAGAACATTGTTGTCATCTCAGGAAGGTTTTTCTGAAATGCAGGAGTTTTGGCCTTTCATTGAATCCCAAAAAATATCTATTCGCCATAAAGGAAGGAAAGTTACTGGGCCACATAGTATCAGCAGTAGGATTCAATATTGATCCTTGCAGAGTTGAAGCAATCCAAGCCTTTTCAATCCCAAGATCTAGGAAATAAGTCCAGTCTTTCCTTGGAAAAATTAATTTCCTAAGGAGGTTTGTTTCTAACTTTGCTGAAATGGTAAATCTTATAACAACCATGTTGAGAAAGGGAAATGAACTAAGGTGGACTTCTGAGGCTCAAAATTCCTTTGAACAGATAAATAAATCCTTGACTGAAGCTCCTGTGCTTATCAGTCCCGATTACTCAAAGGATTTCCTTATTTTCTCCTTTGCCTCATCTGACACAGTGGTTGTTGTTTTACTACAAAAAAATGATGACGGGTTGGAGCAGCCTATTGCCCAGTTTAGCAGAGCATTAAGGAATGTTGAGGTCTGGTACAACATCATGGAGAAGCAGGCCTATGCCCTGGTGAAATCTCTCAAATATTTTAGAGTCTATGTCCAACAATCAAAAATCACTGCCTATGTTCCCTCGGCTATTGTGAAGGACATTCTTATTCAACCTGATATAGATGGGAGGAGGAGTAAATGGATAGTCAAGATCCTTGAGTTTCATCTAGAGATAAGGCCTACCAAATTGATCAAAGGTCAAGGTTTAGCCAAGTTGTTGGCTGAAGCAAATTGCAAAGCTTTGGGGGTAAGTTTCATTAATGACTGCTCAGAAAATCAGCAGGATCAGTTGTCTGATGCAAAACCCCCGTTGGTGCGATGTCCTTGGTACAGGGATGTCATATATTTTCTGCAAGAGTTGCGGCCTCCTGATGGCCTGCAAAGGAGCAAGGCAAGATCTCTAAACCTCAAAGCAGTCAAATATTGCCTTGTTGATCGAGTTTTATATTGGAAAGACCCCCTGGGGGTGCTTTTAAAATGTATGAATTCACAAGAGGCTCAAAGGATCATTGTTGAATTTCATGACAGCCTATGTGGAGGGCACCATTTATGGAAAACCACAGCCTACAAAATCCTCAGGGTTGGGTACTACTGGCCCACCTTATTCACCGACATCTACAGAGAGGTCAGAGCCTGCATCAAATTCCAAAGGTTCTCAGGAAAGCAACAGCTTAAATCTCTGCCTTTAAAACCTATGGTTGTTTCAGGACCTTTCCAGCAGTGGGGCCTAGACTTTATTGGGGAGATCCACCCTGCTTCTAGTGGACAACACAGATGGATCCTGACTACCATGGATTTCTTTACCAAGTGGATAGAAGCTATCCCCACCAGGAATGCTTCCCATAAGATAATCATTGGGTTCTTGGAGGACCTCATCACAAGATTCGGTTGCCCAAGCAAGATTGTTATTGATAACACAGCATCTTTCAGAGCTGAACCATTGATCAAATTCTGTGGGAAATTTGGGATCAAATTGATTCGCTCCACCCCATACTATCCCCAGAGCAATGGTTTAGCAGAGTCCTCCAACAAAAGCCTGATAAGGATCATCAAAAGACTATTAGAGTACAACAAAAAGGCCTAGGATTCAAAGCTGAAATTCGCTCTATGGGATGATCGAGTGACCACAAAGAGATCCATAGGCATCTCCCCTTTCCAATTGGTCTATGGGACAGAAGTTGTCTTTCCTTCTCATCTAGTCGTACCTGTAGCAAAATTCCTCCAGGATTATCAAGGAGAGCCTGATGATATGATCAGAAGAATTCATCAGTTGGTAGAGGTCTAGAAGGCCATAGAGCAGGTGATGAATGAAGTTCAAGACCGTCAGAAGAAGATCAAGCAAGCTTTTGACAGGAAGGCTAAGAAGGAATATTTCTAGATGGGAGATCTGGTACTAAAATGGGATGCTCCTAAGAAAGACAAGGGCAAGCACAGCAAATTTGAAGCCCTATGGGTCGGGCCCTTCAAAATCTCTGAAGTATTTTCAAATAATACCTACATGTTATGGGATTTGAAAGGTCAAGAAGTTTTCAATGGCCCTGTGAATGGGCATTTCCTGAAGAGATGTTTCTCTTGAGCCACACATGGCTCTTCTGCATTTGTAAATATTTTTTTTCTTTTATCGTTAATTTTTGACAATGACTCCATATCCCAACAGCAAGGCACTGAAGCTACAAAAGAGTTCTCGGCAACCCACAGGGGGCATGTCATCCCCCATGGAGCCTAATGTTAGTACATAATCATGTATGGGGTATTTTCCTAAAAGAAGCGTCCCCTTGGGCGAAAAGAGAGATTTGGAAAACCCATTTACCCCAAATTTTTAAAGGGTTGGCGTGTTAATTTAACAAACAGGTAGATTTGGACGGTCAAGATCTGCTCGCCGAGATCTACAGCCAAATTTTCATTCTGGATCCCTCTCGTTGTTCTACCTTTAACGGAGGTGGGGGGGGGGTCTGGAATTGGGCGCGCATCTCTCAACGGTCAAGATTGGGGTGCCTAGATCAAAGGCGCTCAAACGATTCCAGACCCCCTTTCTCGTTCTGCCATTAATAAGGGGGGGTTTCAGAATGGAATGGTATTGTCATGGGGCCCCCTCCCATCGTTTCACCTCCTGTGCCGATTTCCCCCACCTGGTAAACCGTTTCCCACCTCCACTTTCCAATTACTGCCTCCCACTCCCTTCCACATCGTCCCGCCATAAGTGACGCGTCCTCCCTTGATCAATCTTGTCCTCGTCACCTCCTTATTCGTTGTTTCCCCTCATCCCTGCCTGGTCACCACTCATCTACCACTTCCAATCATGTGCCCCAGTCTTCACACTGGCCTCTACACCTTATCCATTAGGTCATTCATCCAATCCAAGTGGCAGCACGAGAAGACCTCCATGTCCCAAGAGTGCAGAGTTGGTCAGGTCGTTCCTGATCCCAAGGAAGTAGTTATTGAAGTTGTTGGGGGTGGTTAGACAACATTTCCACTGTAAATGGAAAATACGACAAAGGATTAAAGGCATGTCGATTCATCCACAGGGTTGTCAGGAGTCTGATTGCGTCTGTCATAAGCACATGATCGTTCAGAGACTGCATGCGCAGACTGGCAGTAGACATGCAGACGCAATGTTTTTAATGCAGTGTCTCGTTTTTGCTGTTGTTGTTTTGCTTTGAGTATATGTAGGCAATTTTGTTATTTTTGTAATTTATCGATGGTTGAGATAAGCTCCCGACTGTAAAGTTTCTAAGGAAGCTCTAGTTATGTATTTCGATTTGAGACTATCAAATTAATGGAAGTCGGCTTCTCTTTTCTTATGTTTTTGTCTGTCAGCTATTTGAAACACTCGGAATTGAAGGATCCAGTCGAGGGTCACATATTGTAGGATGATGTATGGTTGATCACTGCAATCTCTACACCAGTCTTAAACAGTCTCCCACATTGTCTTTTCACCTGGCACTGAATGATTTGAAATTGGAGGATCTAGCCGGATGGTTGTGGTTGCATAGTATGATAGGTTTGATCAATGTGTAGTTATCACCATGTCGTTTAGGCACATTTCAGTGTTTTGTTTTATTTCCCGAGTTGCTGGAAGGCCTGATGCCCAAAGAAATCTCCTCCCTTTTCTCCCAAATCTTACCTCTACTCTCGCTTTAACTCAAATTACTGACTGAAGTTAGTTGTGGCCCTCACTTCCCTATGCATTTCTGGCCTAGTTTTCTGAGTCAAACAATATTGTTCTGCGTTTACCTCCATTCGATCACCCCTTTTAAAAAATTTGTGACATAAACTGATGGGCATTGGGTGTTGGGCTCTGCTTCTGTCGCAATCTAGGAGTGACTTCTAACGCTAACAGGCAGGATGAGATAATTGTCCTTTTCTGAAGCTCTGTTGATATTCTGAAAGTCTACGCATAGTCGGATTTCTCCTAACTTTTTTCTTACTGGAACAAGGTTCACTACCCAGGTGGAATGTCTAACTTGGAAAATTATCTTTGCATCTAAAAGCTTTCTTAACTCTTGATACATTAGGGGTTCCAAGGATGGGTGGTACTTTCGGAGCTTCTGTTGAAAAGGTTTGACTTCGGGTTTCAACGGGATGGTGTTTTGAATGATGTGGGTATCATACATTTTCAAATCTTTATAGGACCAAGCGAACATATCTTGGTATTGTTTGAAAATTTTGAGGTAGGATTTCCTCTCCTCTTTAGATATCATTTTTTGAGATTTACATACTTTGGGTTGTCTAGGATTCTAAGATTTGCAGTTTCATGGAGGGGGCAGGAGCTACCAATGTTTGCATTTTTAGGTCCTTTGAATCGTTCCTTTAGATCAAACAAATTCTCTATATTTTCTATCCCTTTTGGAATTGTGTGAGCCTTTGGTTTATCCACGTGTTGACCCTCCTGAGGACTGGTTTCTATTAGTTTCTCTTGGAACTCTTCATCGTCAATAGCGAGGTCTTTGAAGTTGTATTGATTAGTCAAGAAGCTTATGATTTGTTCATCCCCCTCAAAGACTTTCCAATTAGAGATATTATTAGGTATCGATGGCCTTTAGAGCAGTTCTACAGTGAATTGGGAGGCCTCGTAATCTTCTAAAGGCAAGATTCTTGAAGCAGCGGTGGCTAAGGAGTCAGCAAGGATGTTTTTCGCTATGGGGATCGCAGTGATATTGAAAGCTTCAAAGCGTTCTATCAGCCTCTGCACCTCCTACTGGTAGTTCTTAAGATGAGGGGAGTTGCAGTGTATAGTGTTTCTTACTTGTCTAATAATGATTTTTGAGTCTTCGAACACCTTTAATTCCTTGATATTAAGATCTATGGCTTTCTTTAACCCTTGTACCAGGGCTTCATACTCAGTAGTGTTGTTGGTGCACTCGAATTCTAGTATACAAGACAAGAAATGGTGTTTACTCTTTTGATCGATGAGGATGCACCTTTCTCCTGAACCTTCTTGTGACTTGGATCCATCAAAATAAAGGGTCCAAATTTGCGAGCAATGATTTCCATTCCAATCAATGTTCCGCTCTTAGATCTTTTCTTCCGGAAGACCTAACACTAGGTCTTGACAAAAGGGAGAATCTTCCATTGTCATCGAAAATTCTTCTTGAAAGATCATCTCAGAGCTTTGGGTAAGCGAAACCTCAGACGGGAGAGGAGAAAAATTTCCAAAGTGAGAATCACAAGAATAATTCCCTACTATGGGAAAATCGGTAGAGGCTGGTTCGTTCAGGGTTTCCAGGTCAGTGACCATATGTTTCAGATATCTTTCCCTATTGATTCTAGTCATGTTCTTGTATCCCTTCAGTGGTAGCCAAAGGTGTGCCCAATCTGTGTTGAAGTATCTGTTTAGTTTTTCAGACCAATCTCAGCTCAATAATAGCCCATATGCCTCAGGGATATCCACCACAATGATGTCAATCACCTGCACTAAATTAGGATGAGTGGCTACCATGATCATCACATCTTTGAGTTCCCCCATGACTTTGACCTGGGTCTTGTCCATTTGTATGACATGCTTATCACTTTTTAGAGGGACAACACCTAATTTGTTACAAATGGCCTAGGGCATGACATTGGAAGATGCCCCGGAGTCTACCAGACAGTTGTCGATATTCTTGTTGAAGAATTCGAACGTTAAAAGGAAAGGTGGTACAAAAGGCCTCTCCTTACTGCCTTCTGAGTAGGTGTTTATCGTTGGTATTCCTGCCAAATCTGTAAGGGGAAGATTCTTCTCCTGACCATCATCGGTGGTCAGGTTTTCCATCGAACTTAGAGCTTGCAACAGAAGGTCTTTCTACTGAGGGATTCTACATATGTCCATAACCGATACATTAGCTTTAAACTTCTTCAAATATTCTACTACATTGTAATCTAATTTAGGAGAATCATAAGTATGGATACTTATAGGATTTTTACCGGGAGTGAAAGGCATTATCGAGCGATTGGGAGTTAATTTACTTTGTGAGGAACGAGTGGCATCGGTATCTTTTGGGTCGGGTTGACCCTTACTACGTGTTTGTACCACCGATATCTCTGTGGGTGGTGCCTAAGGTTTAAACAGATCATCTGAAGATGTGATCACGTCAAGATCCCTTATCAGCATGGTCGTGTCTTGTGTTGGGTCAGCCTCTTCCTGATAGGCAATGTTAAAGGCCGAACTACTGGATGGTTCGGTCAAAGAGACTTAACCAGAAAATGATTGGCCATAAAATTCATGGCGTGGAACCACTGAGGACATTCCCTTTTTGAGTGGTTCTCTTGGTGGTATGTACAGAAAGAATCAGACGCGACATTCGCTAAGTCAATGTTTAGGTTGGCTAGGGGAGGTTCAATTGCTTTGAAAGGCTGGTTTCTTTTAAAGAAAGGCTTATAGGGTCTTTGGACTTGGTTTCCCTCACCCGCATTTATTTTCATATCTATAATCTCATTTGATAGTTTCTTGACCATGCGTTGCAGGTCTTCTATATCTCCATTACCCTTATCGAGAGTTGGTTCGAACGGCTTCCCCGACGGTCTAGTCAAGAGGAGTCCTCTCCTGGGAGGGGGCTGGATTTCTTTTCTCGCTAGAGATGCCTGGCCTTCTTTACACCCTTTCATTTGGATATCTATCATCTTGGCCTCTTAGAAATTATCCGCGAGGGTTTACTTAGCAGCTCTTTTAACGAACATGGAAATAGAGGTCGGAAGCACGTTGGCATAGACCTCGATTTGCAACTCTTGATCCGGTTTCACAGCGGGCTAAAATTCATTTAGGATAGTTGTGAATATTTGATTGAAATCTTTGAACCTTTCCTTTGGGGTCATGGTGGCTGCAAATAATTCGGCCATAAGGGCTCCCATGGTAGTTTCTTCAGCAAATTTGTCTAGGAAATCCTTTTGGAACTTAGTTCAGCTAGTTATGGATCCTACTGGCAAGTTAAAATACCAAGTGGAAGTCGAGTTCTCAAACGTGTAGGGGAAAAGTTTACATACCACGTCTTCATGTTGAACGTTCATAAGCCTAATCAAGAGTATGAACTTCTTGATATGATCTTCGAGCAATCCTGATGTTTCAGGATCATACTTGGGGAGCAACTTTTCCAAGTGCCAAGGGAGATTGTGTACTCGTCTAGGGATAGCCACGGCATCCCCAGCCAACCAAGGTTGGTTGTCTTGAAGTGGAACTTCCCTCTCCTCCTCTCGACCATTGTTCTCTTCCATATCTTCGAAGTCAGAGTCAGTTTCTTCCTCTTCTGAAAGATCGTTAGGTTCGGAGATGTCACCAGCTGGCATCTCGAGTATGAGGTCAAGAGGTTCTTGGATTTCGGTGATCACGAAGTCTATTAAGTCTTCGACGGAGTGTATGAAAACTTCATCGGGAGTGTTGAATATTAGTCTGCTTTGATTTTTTCTTCGAGGGAGGATAGGGGTGAAGGGAAACACGTTGATTTATCAGGCATAGGCTCTGGTAATCCTTCTAAACTGATTCACTTCCTCGTGAGGGAGGGCATAAGGTATTTCAACGTGAAGATATCCTTTCTCGGAGTGGGGTGAGTTATCCGCTTCGGGAGTACTCGGTAAAGGTGGATTGCTTATTGGATGACTATCCATGCATGTGGGCCATTACGAATCTATAGGTTGTTCGAAATATTACATAACTTACATATTCATCCATTCATTCTCAGGCCCTCCTTCTAGCGCCAATTCTGTTTATGGGGTTTAAATCCCCTGATTCAATAGTATGAACAAAACCGGCCACCAAGGCCCAATTAGACTCTGTAGTATTTGGAGTGGAATGGTTCTCCAAATCTTACAATCTGGCCAAATTATGGATGAGCTTTTGTGTTTTCTAGTGAATGCTCTTCCTTCGGTTAAGATATCTTTTTCTATATTTTCTCTTAGGTGGGGTAGGTACAAGAGATGCAAGCCAATGTAAACCAACTTGAAGAAGATAGGACAAGATTTTTAACTATTGGGAAGGGGTCGAGCTTGGGATAACCCTCTACTCGAACATGCAGACAGCGATCCTATGCCAAAGGGCTTAGTAATAATACTTTAACTGAAAGAGCATCCAACTGATGTCTAAGAAAAATACTTAACAGAAAGAAGACACGTATATGATGAAGATCAGGGTAAGAAAAATAATTCATCTACCGAGACATTAATCACATAGCTGAGGTAAACTACTTAACATAGAGAAAGAAACACAACTGTAATCAATGTCACGATAAGAAAAATAATTCATCTACCAAGACATTCATCACATAGAAGCACAATGATTTACTTTCATCATTTAAAGCAA
>JASDQU010245327.1:126407-146028 GCA_032191745.1 Picea mariana | reverse complement strand
AAGACCATCAGTAGAAGATCAAGCAGGCTTTCGACAGGAAGGCCAAGAAGGAATATTTCCAGATGGGAGATCTTGTACTAAAATGGGATGCTCCCAAGCAAGATAAGGGCAAGCACGACAAATTTGAAGCCCTATGGGTTGGGCCCTTCAAAATCTCTGAAGTTTTTCAAATAATACCTATAGGTTGCGAGATTTGAAGGGTCAAGAAGTTTTCAATGGTCCTGTGAATCGACATTTCCTGAAAAAATGTTTCTCTTGAGCCACCCATGGCTCTTCTACGTTTGTAAATATTGTTTTCTTTTATCTTTAAGTTTTGACAACGACTCCATAGCCCAACATCAAGGCACTGAAGCTACAAAAGAGTTCTCGACAACCCATAGGGGGTGTGACGGCCCCCATGGAGCCTAATGTTAGCACATAATCATGTATGGGATATTTTCCTAAAAGAAGCGTCCCCTTGGGTGAAAAGAGAGATTTGGAAAACCCGTTTATCCCATAGTTTTAAAGGGGGTTGGCACGTCATTTTAACGAGCAGGCAGGTTTGGACGATCAAGATCTGCCCGCCTAGATCTGTGGCTGAAGTTTCATTCCGGACCCCCCTCGTCGTTCTACCTTTAACGGAGTGGGGGGGGGATCTGGAATTGGGCGCACATCTCTCAAACGGTCAAGATTAGGGCGCTCGGATCAACGACGCTCAAGTGATTCCAGACCCCCTTTATCGTTCTGCCTTTAATAAGGGGGGGGGTCCGGAATGGAATGGTATTGTTATGGGGCCCCCCTCCTATCGTTTCACCTCCTATTTCATCTTCTCCCTTGCCATATGATTCCCACTTGTCTGCATGGCGTGGCCCACTTCCTTTCGCTCCTCCTGTCGTCTCCTTGATCACTCCCCTTCCCCTTTCCATGCCAAGCATGCCAAATCATCCCCGCCTAACCTTCGTTCGTGCACCATCATGTGCCCCAGTCTTTGCATCGGCCTCCACACCTTATCCATTAGACTGTTCAGCTGATCCAGGTGGCACCATGAGAAGACCTCCATGTCCCAAAGGGCAGAGTTGATCGAGGCTACTCCCGATCCCAAGGAAGCAGTTATTGAAGTTGTTGGAGTTGGTTAGACATCGTCTCCACTATAAATGGAAAGTATTGCAAGGGATTAAAGGGAAATGAAGTAAGATGGACTTCTAAAGCTCGAAATTCCTTTGAGCAGATAAAGAAAGCATTGACTGAAGCTCATGTGCTTATTAGTCCCAATTACTCAAAGGATTTCCTTATTTTCTCCTTTGCCTCAGCTAACACAGTGGCTGCTGCTTTACTACAAAAAAATGATGTAGGGCTGGAGCAACCTATTTCCTATTTTAGCAGAGCCTTAAGGGATGTTGAGGTCAGGTACGACATCATGGAGAAGCAGGCCTATGCCCTGGTGAAAGATCTCAAAGCTTTTAGAGTCTATGTCCTACAATCAAAAATCATTGCCTATGTTCCCTCAGCTGCTGTGAAGGACATTCTTATTCAGCCTGACATAGACAGGAGAAGGAGTAAATGGATAGCCAAGATCCTGGAGTTTGATCTGGAGATAAGGCCTACCAAATTGATCAAAGGTCAAGGTTTATCCAAGCTGTTGGTTGAAGCAAATTGCAAAGCTTTGGGGGTAAGTTTCATTAATGAATGCTCAAAAAATCAGCAGAATCAGCTATTTGGTGCAGACCCTCAAGAAGAACCCCCATTGGCGTGATGTCCTTGGTACAAGGATGTCATATATTTTCTGCAAGAGTTGCGGCCTCCTGATGGCCTGCAAAGGAACAAGGAAAGAGATTTAAAGCTCAAAGCAATCAAGTATTTCCTTGTTGATCGAGTTCTATATTGGAAAGACCCCTTGGGGGTGCTTTTAAAATGTATCAATCCACAAGAGGCTCAAAGGATCATTGTTGAATTTCATGATAGCCTATGTGGAGGGCACCATTTCTGGAAAATCACAGCCTATAAAATCCTCAGGGATGGGTACTACTGGCCCACCTTATTCACTCCCCTGCCCCTTTCCATGTCGAGCATGCCAAATCATCCCCGCCTAACCTTCGTTCATGCACCATCATGTGCCCCAGTCTTTGCACCAGCCTTCACGCCTTATCCATTAGACTGTTCAGCCGATCCAGGTGGCACCATGAGAAGACCTCCACGTCCCAAAGGGCAGAGTTGACCGGGGCTTCTCCCGATCCCAAGGAAGTAGTTATTGAAGTTGTTGGAGGTGGTTAGACATCATCTCCGCTATAAATGGAAAGTTCGGCAAGGCATTAAAGGCATGTTGATTCTTCCACAGGGTTGTCAGGAGTCTAATTGCGTCTGTCATAAGTGCATGATCGTTCAGAGTCATCATGCGCAGACTGCCAGTAGACATGCAGACGCAATGTTTTTAATGCAATGTCTCGTTTTTGCTGGTGTTGTTTTGTTGTGAGTATATATAGGAAGATTTTCCATTTTTGTAAGGGTCGATGGTTGAACAAGGCTCTCGATTTTAAAGTTTTGGTGAAGCACTGGTTGCTCTGGTTATGTATTGGCACTTGAGATTTCTTGTCTTATGAATGTTAGCCTCTTTCCATATCTCTGTTTACACTGTGTTAGAACAACTTGGGATTGGAGGATCCAGTCGAGTTGCATTGTTATAGGATGATGTAGGTTGGATCACTGTAATAGTTGCATTGTTTCTAATCAGTTCTTGTATTTTCTCAACGCTGAATGATTTGGACTTGGAAGATCCAGTCAAGTCACCTTTCAGCTCCTCTGAAAATCTGAACCAAGAGGATCTTGTATTCTGATTTTTTCCTCCTCAAGCCGCCGAAAGGCCTGATGTCCAAGGCAGTCTTGCTCACTCCTCCTACTAAGTCTTCCATCTGCTCATTTTATAATCAACCCACTAACAAAAGTTAGATCAAGACCTCCTTTGTTTTACATACCAGGCCTAGTTTCCTGAGTTAAAGCAATACCTTCCTGGGTCCTTATCCATTCGACCACCCCATTAAATTATTTGTGACATAAACTAATGGGCGTTGGGCTCTGCTTCTGCCGCAATCCAGGAGTGACTTCTGACACTAACACTCTGCATCATTAATTTCCTTCCCAAAATACACTAATGATATTAACTCTAATATCTCAAGCTCGAGATAATGACACCATCATCGGAACCATGTATGAAGAATATATAGATTGGCATCCAAAAAGTCCAATGGGAAGACTCAGATCCCTCATCCTATGAGATAGGAAATCCCTATACCAGTTGCAGGAAGGAACTCTGAAGTGAAACTAACACTTCAAACTCGAATGGGCATGCTTATATTACGTAAACTCTATCTACATCTTTGTAGGAATGTTCATGCAAATTGTCGCATGTCTGCATGCGAGCTTCCAAATTGTTGCATGTCTACATGAAGCTTGATACCTCGACTACATAGTGGCATGGGGAGATTATCCCAATGTTATATTGAAGACCTAATGTAATACTCCTATTTCCCCCAGTTTGTAATTAATCATGATTGATGATTGCCATGCAATGACAAATGAACATTGTAAATGTGTTATTTTTTGATTAAAAATGCCAACAATTGATTTTGGGGTGAAGCCTTGAAATTACTGGCAACGATACCACAAGAGGGATTGGTAAGGGGGTAGAGAAAGGGGATTCAAGTGTGAATGATCCCAATCCACCTTGATGAATAACGTGGAGGAAAAAACCATAATTTCCTTTAACTTGCAACAAAAGAAAAATAGTTAATGAGAAGAGGGTTGGTAGTTGAATAACCAACCACCCTCAATGATTAGAAGCATGGAAGACCTGTCTAGGACAAGAGAAACTGTCAGCCAAAGGTATAACAAAGTACTAATTCCACATCCCTAGATTGACCCCATGAGTTCCTTTTGACAGGAGAAAAATGAGGGGACAGGTCAAGAACCTTCCCAAGTGATTACATGCAAGGGACACATGAATGGGGGTCTCAGAAGGAGAACTAGAGGAGAGTTCGGGATAGAGAAGAATAAGAATGACTATGAACAAACACAGGGAAACAAAGGAAAGTTTGTTGGAGAAATAGAAGAGAATACACAAGTGCATGCGAGAAAAAGATACAAAACAGGAAGGGTGGTTCTGGTTGAAGACATACCTTGAAAAATAGTTCTAGTCTTAGAAGAGAATAAACAAAGAGAAGGGGTTCTGGTGCGAGAGGAAAACTCGTGCAGTAGAAGAAAACATGTATGTGGAGAAGAGGAAGCACACATAAAACATAGGAAGAGAGATCTGAGTTTTGAGTCTGAAAGAGAGACCTGAAGATAAGAGAATCACTACAGAAGAACTAGCAACAAACATCATGGACACACAATGGGTGGACACAGATAAAAGTGATGAAGATGGTTTGAGTAGGGGGGCATACTAGAGAGAGGAAGAACTCTTGGGAGAGTTTTGAGCTAGAGAAGAGAATATATGAATCCCAAACTAGAGAAAAAGAGGGTCACAAGCTTGATGTTGCTAGAAAGAACTTGACACTAGAAGGAGAGGGCGTTGAGGGACAATGTAGTTGTGAAGGTACTCTCGTGTGCAGGGGATATCTAGTGGGAAGGGAATCTGATAAACCCCGTGGAGGACCTAAGCTCAGTGGTGTGGAAGGAAAACTTTTGCTACTGCCTGATCTAAAAATATTAAGTTACCAATCTAACCATTTGTCATTCGTTGATAACAAGTATTTTTCAATTTCTAAGATCTTTAATTTTGACAGTGCATCTTGCAATGTTATGTGAATTGCTTCTCTTAACTAAACTCCTAGACTTATGAACATCAAATTGCTTAATCCATTCTTTATAAGTGAATTGTGAGATGTTACAGAAGAGATTAAGAGAGAGAACAAATATCAACAAAATCACACCAAAACTTACTAACGAAGTTCACCGGAAATCCTGGCTACGTCTTCAGGTCCACTCCCAATAGTGAGACCACTCTTCATTAATCTTAAAATGTTGAAATAATACAAAGAAAGGCTTACAATTAAACTTCTGAAACCACCTTTCAGATCTGTAACTATGTGACAGAAACATAAACCACCATTGGATTCTACAGGGAAATATGAAACTTTAGAGTATAGACTCTGCTATACTTGGCTTACAAACAAAGGATCTGGAAGTACTTTTATAATAGGCTACACAAAATAAAAAAATGTAGGTCAAATTTGGTCTCCTCTCGAAATGATGAAACTTTTGAGTATAAAGTTGAAATACTTATGCACAGGCCCTCGAGATTCCTCCTCTGGCACAAACTCCAATGTTGCACTTTGTTAGAGAACTATGCATCAATTTCTGTGCCAAGCATCCTACAACACTTTTCTATTCAGATGCTCCAACTTAGAAGTAGAAGTCAGATTTGGACTCCTCTCGAAATTTTGAAACTTTTGAGTATAAACTTCATAAGGTTCTGAGCAGGCTCTCGGGACTCTCCCTCTGGCGAAAAATCCAAGATTGTGTCAATCTGTACTACATCCATCGATTTCCATGCCAAACCTTGTTTGTATCGATTTGAATACCTGGTTAAATAAGGCACAATTTTCCAAATTTAGTGGGATTTCGCCAGATTTGGTGGAATCTGCCAGATCTGGTGGAATCCTCCAGATCTAGTGGAATTCGCCAAATTTGGCGGGATGCACCATGCCTCATTGTTCTTCTAGAAGATGCCATGTGGTAATATTTCATTGGCTACTGCTGCAACTAAGAGTACGAATTCCATGTCATCTTGTTGACTGGGCTGCCACATCATTATACGGATGCCACATCATTGTAGGGATGTCACTCTGCCACATCATTGTACGGTGCCACATCAACAGTATGTACAGTGCCATATGACACTCTCTGGTGCTTCCACATGGAAGTCTTGTCTCTCATTTTTCATTGTTTTGATGAAACTTTAAAATGTGATATTTTCCTCATATGCTGTCTGTTTGAGGTGAATCATGCATTGTTGGAAAGATCTCGTGGAGATATATGCAATTGTACAATTTTTTTTTAGCATTTGATACTGTTTATTTTTTAGCGATTGGAGATCCTCTTGGATCATTGTCGAAGAAGTGAAGGAGAGTAACCTCCTGATTTATCTCTTGACTTGATGAGTCAACAGTAAGAGAGATCCATGGGTGGTATCATGGTCCCACATGGGGGTGGCCTGTTATCGGAGTGATCGAGCGAGCAGAGACTATGGTTGGGTGGAAAGGCGAACACCCACAATTAGTTGGCTGGAAATAACTTGTAACAGATAAGTATCTTTATACTTTGTGTATTGAATTGAAATATATGGTTGGAATGTTTGTAAATGTAATAGTGGACATGTATGCCTGATTTATGGGCTTGGTATTGTCCCATTGGGAGGCCTTTGTACTTGAATGATAATGTATATGTATGGAATTGCATGTGCAATGCATATCTGAGCAGGAGGACCCTGCATTTTACCTTGAATGAATTAATGAATCGTTCAAAAGGTTCCCTTCTGTTAATGCAATCATGGATATAATTGTATGTTTTTTCCTCCTATGTGTGTAGTGGAGTATTTTTTGCGGTGTGATGCTTGTGAAAATATAACCAAGCATATAAACTAAGAGACCAATGAGAGGTCCGAGAGGAAGGAAGTACTATGATCATCCTCCCCGAACAGACGATACCTTAACCATAATTGTGGCTCGAGGGAGGCCAAAAAGGACTGTCGAGCCTGAGATATCTTCTGGACTCAGAGAAAGCAACAACTACAAGTTCTTGAATGGTCACAAGATTTAAACCCTTACTAGAAAAAATGGGTAGAGGTACCCAAAAATAGGTATTGGAAATTCTAAGAACCTTAATTCTTCCAGGGATACCCCCTGTTCGGCTATGGATAGCTTGTGGGATGCAAATCCCCACCTTAGTGGTGAAGAGGGGATGCCTTAGTGGTTCCTGGAGCAAGGTGAGATCCCTTAACGGTTTAGTAAATCCTTGAGGAAATTCATGAAATTGGTTAAGTCCAACATCAGAGTGTTTTCTTGTAAGAAGATTATGTTCTTGAGTTGGGAGGATTTATAGACTTCGTTGGATCGGCAAGGTGGGTATATCTCAACCCTTCATCAGGAAAGTCATCTTCATCGAGAACGAATAAGTTTCAGGACTTATGCGAAGTCTGACGATGACGATGAAGAAGGCCTTGAGATAAAACGATCCTTCGATATTAAGGTCTTGAAGGGCCCTATCCATTCATGTCATTAAAGGTAAATACTTTGAGAATAAGGTTCTTAAAGAAAGGTATACCATTTGATTATGGCCTTGATAGGACTTGATCCTGGCCTTGAAAGGCACAATCGTGAATCTGTTGGGAGTGACCCCGATGAGATCTAGATCATTGATGCTAGTGACATCGTCATCAAAAGTGATAGGTTGACGAGGTTTAGTGTTTTCCAGAGAGTGTTGATGCTAATAGGGGTTCATGGATTATCAAGAATCGTCGATTGGTGCAGAGGGAAGGCTTAA
This sequence comes from Picea mariana, assembly GCA_032191745.1. Taxonomy (NCBI): domain Eukaryota; kingdom Viridiplantae; phylum Streptophyta; class Pinopsida; order Pinales; family Pinaceae; genus Picea; species Picea mariana. The sequence goes on along the minus strand of JASDQU010245327.1, from coordinate 138,513 downwards.
TCTCAACCATATATTGCCTTAGGTTTCATTCAAGTGAGGAATGGGGAAGGTGACATCATGTTGACGAGGACTGCTAGCATGGAAGTTAGTGTGTCCCTTGAGATGATACGTGGAGACAATTGATTTATCAATGAGACGAGAGTGGACCTCATTGAGTGGAATGGCCCTTAGGCCATCACTTTAAAGCCTGGTCGTCAGATCTACAGACCGAGAGATCTTAGCCCTTCGATGGGGAAAGTATCGTCGTCAGGAGTAGACCAATGGTAAAGTGAGTGATGGCCCATAGTGTCGACGACGATAGGGGTTTGCGAGAAAGAACGAGGGTCGTCGATTCGTTGGAGGTAACGACTTTGAAATATGGACCGTCGGATCCAGATGTGTCGTCGTCGGAGCCTAGAAAGTTGGCCAAGAGTGTCGATGATGATAAAGACCCGAGAGAGAAATGAGAACCATTGATTGGTTATGGGCGGAAGTGATTTTCTCCGTAGATTATATTAGGTTCCATTTAAGTATGGAAAGGCAGTGATGACGTCATGACGATGTGGAGAGCCCACGTGGCAGCTAGAATAATCGTTGGGGTGACACCTGTCGCTAGGGGAATGGTTGACGAGACATGAGTGGTCCTATGAGGCCTAAAAATCCTTTATGATGTCATCTGTAACCTTGACGTTTGGATCTTGAGGATGACAAATCTCGACTGTTCATCAAAGGATGTTGGGCATGGTCCCTTGACATGGATAGGGATGAGTGTCGACGACGATGAGGTTTCAGGGTTAAATGAAAATCGTTGATCGTTAGATGGGTGAGATGAAGTTTCAGTTGTCGATCCAAAGTGGGTCCCACTTGTGCACTTAACGTGAGATCGAGGAGGCGGACAGTGACCAATGAGGAAGTTCATGGGACGATGAGATCAAGATTGTTAATTAACAAATCTCGAGAGCCATTAGATCTAGAGAGCGGACCCATTAAAGTAATCGTCGTCGGAGTAGGTCAGTCGGGGGTGGTGCATGACTCCTTAAGGGAAGAACCTCGATGATGACGAGGATGGCCCAAGTGATCGGGACCATTGATCTAGAGGTTCGATGGCCCAGGTCAGACAACAGCTAATATAAATTTAATCATAACCGATAACTATATGTGAAAATGGTCAGACAACAGCTAAGTTATATCGGTTATGATATACATGGAAGGAAATAATATAACTTTTTATCATAACCGATAACTATAATACCTGCTTGGGCAGTTACTGGTATGGTATGTTATTAGCTTGCACCCACAATAATAAATGGCTGCAACAAGCATATTTTTGTATTGACATTCTATAGTCTATTTATAATTTAAACATGCATGCAAATATGACATGTATTTGTGGAAAGGTATTAAAATGGTAAGAGATGCTTTAGGTCGTGGACTTCAATGATCACTACGAGAAGTCCTCTGCAATGTTCATGGATTCGTAGAGTGGTGGTGCCGATCGCTGGTTTTTACATTATGCGATCCCAAGTTACATGCACATGATTTAGTTATTTAATTCAATTATTAACATTTTAATCACATTTTCTTGAATCCGATTTAACATTTTACTTTTCTTGAATCCGTTTTACAGATTATAAAGGTGGGATGGTCAGTCTCCTCGTCCACGTATTTCACAGAGAATTTGGATTTCAAGTGCCCACCATGGAAAGAAGTGGAAATGAAAATGGTGGAAGAAGGCGAGCCATAGCAGCGTATCTGGTGCCGTGCTACTATTTACTCATCTGCATCTTTCTTCTCGCCATGGCAATGGAAGACACCCCCGTCCAACACATGGAATCCCCATCCACGGATCAAGTGTTCGAATCCCTCCTCGCCGCAGGATACGCAGAGATGGCCGCCATCCTTCGCCACGCGGACGCCGCGGGGTTCGACCTCGCGACCTGCAGAAACGTAACAATCTTCGCCCCGCCGGACCTCGCTCTGCTCCCCGTCGTCGGCTCCCCGGCCCTTCCCCACCACGTGCTTTGCCACGTTGCAGCTCAGAGGCTCTCGTACGGCGACCTGGTGAACAAGACGTCCAGCGATCGAATCCCCTCGCTGGCCTTGGGCCACCCCATCGTCGTCACCACGGGCCCTCTGACGAACCAGGGAACCGGCAAGTACGTCGTGCTCAACGGCCGCGCCCGCGTCGTTTCGCCGGATCTTTACGGCGACGCGAACCTGATCGTTCATGGAATCGATCGCGTTCTTGATAATGAAAGAGATGAGGTTATCTCGAATCTTGTGAGGCGTAAGGCCAAGAAGGCCAAGAAACAGCACAAGAAACGGCACAAGAGATCAGCAAGAACGAGACCAAGAATGGCCTGTGCCTGCCGCCGTCACCATAACATGATTCCGCACAGTCCCCTCGTGGTGTCTTCTCGGCCACTGCTGGAGGATTTGCATATGCTACGAGGTTCGAACCGCAGGCGTGGCGCTTACAGCAATTCCAACGAGTCTCGCATCATGAGGCGGGAAACGGAAGTGGTGGGATCGATTCCTGCGCTGGACTACGTTACAGTGAACGACACAACAGCTGCAACACCGAAATTCGGGACTCCAAACTACAAGATTTCAGAGGGATTAATGGATATGTCACCGTCAGGTTTAGAATGGCTACCATTCGAGGATGATATTGTTAAAGATGAAGATGAAGACTAATTTAGAGCAGCAGAATATAACTAATCATTATCTGTGACTATTTTCTCATGTTGGTCTTGTGCATGGTTTGTTAATTCAAAAATACTGGTTGAATAGCTTTAGCAGAGAGTAGTTCTTGATGGACTGTAGATAGTATAACAGCTGCAGCTTCAAGCTTCTTCTACTGTATTTTACAGAACGGGTTTTCCAATATACAGGGATTGGTTCTTGATGCTTTTGTTGTTCTAATGGAATATGATAGAAATTTAATCCACAAACAGCATGTTGCTGGCATCGAAATCCAAATGGTGTTAGCAGTAATTGTCGTTATTATAGGAAATTCAAATAGCAGTGAGTCTACCATTTATTTGCTACTTCAAATGGTGTAAGTATCCTTGCAATATCGACCATCGTCGTTGGTATTTTCAGATCTAAACAGTAGACATATTCTTGGAAATTCATGATCATTCTACACAAAAGCTAGACATGGTAATTAACCCAGAAATAGTTTCTCGAAATTAATCCTGGGCAAATTCAATGGTAATTGGTTTAAAAAAGGAATATCTGCGACATGAATCTAGTGGCTAAAAATTGCTGCACGAAGCTCCAAACTGTAACAGGTTTTGCCACCATATTATATTTTTATTTACTTTGTTCAACATTGAAAAGAAATTTTATTTCACAAAGCAATTAATTGGAATAAAGAATCAAAATGTGTTCCATAGTAGTTATTGGTTTATAAAAGATCTCAGCATAGACACAGTAAGAAAAGTACTTTTTTTTTCTCATCTTGAAGTGGAAGAAACAAAAACCATAATGTAAATATTTATTAAGAGTAAGAAAAAATTAAATATTTATTAAGAGTAAGAAAAAATTAGCAGAAACAAAAACAAAAACCATAATGTAAATATTTATTAAGAGTAATAAAAAATTAGCAGAAACAAAAACAAAAACCATAATGTAAATATTTATTAAGAGTAATAAAAAATTAGTTAAAATATTGTGAAGTTAATAAAAAATAGTTGAGATATTGTGACATGTCAAATTATTTAAGATGGATTCAATTTAATTGTTAGAGAATAAGAATGAAAGGGAGAATTAAGGAGATGAGAATGATCTTTGTAAAAAAGAAGAGATTTTAAATGAACTGATCATAATAATCATAATGAAGAGGAAGATAAGAATCTTAAATCTAATGAGTATGATAATTTTTAGATTCACTTTAATCTAGAAGTTTTTTAGATTCATTTTAATTTAGAAGTTTTAAACAACAATGACCTTGAAGTGAATATTGATCGAAAATTCTTGGTAATATGGAAAAAAAAATCTTTTGAAATAAGTGAGTAATTGAAAGGGAAATTGAAATATTTTTTAAGAGAATGATTCTGACATAAATAATTTATGGGAAGAAAATCATTTTCTCAAAAATAAAGTTTATCATTTAAAGTGGCCAATCATAAGGAGACAAATTAAGTCCAAGTGATGAAAAGTAAATATCTTGAAAATATTAAAGAAAACCTTTGAAATATGAAGTGCATATCTTACACTCTAAATTAGAAGAGTAGGTAGGTTAACAAAACAAAAGAGATAAAAATACAACTATGAATATTAGAGAATATCTAGTCATCAAAAGATCTTCAAACTGTAAGAATCTATAATTAGTGCCCCTTCACAATTTTCTTAAGATATGGTTTTTCACTTTATCATAACCATTTAACCTATGATTTGGTTCAAAGATTCCTTCCACCATCTCACCTCAAAACCAATTTTCATTTCTATTTCAACATGGGCATGTTACTTGCAACTTTGCAAAGCCATCTCATCAACCTCATTCTCCTTTCATCATGAATGGTCAGGAGTAGGATGGAGTTAAGACTCACTTAAGTGAACCTCAATACTATATCCTAGAGAAAATTGTTTTTCTTTTTTTAAATTTTTTCTTTTTTTTTTGGCAAAGTTGGAAGCGAAAACGAACCATTGTGATGATTGACCTTCCAAGGTAGCTCATTAAAAATGAATGTAGTAGTGAGGAAGAACAACAATAGGGAGATGCAAAGGGAGTGAGGAAGAACAACAATAGAGAGATGCAAAGTGAATTTGGGAAGCTGGAAGGGAGGTAGAAGAGATGAGAACTCAAAAAGTGAAATCTACTTGAAAATCAATGGATGAAGTAGTCAAAGAGCTTGTCCACAATGACTGAAGATTTCTCTGAGCCATAGTCATCTACATTTTTTTCTATTATGAATTGATTTGTAAATTATGTTTGCTCAATCATAGTTTCTCTTTTGTGGTGAATACAAGAGCTGTATGGAGGTGGGTTTGAGTTAATCACTAAGTTGAGTCCACACATTACATTATTTCCATCAACTAGTCAAGCTGCTTGAGGAGATATATACAGTCATCGATCTTGTCTTCTAAGCACAACATTTCCATTTATTGGTTTTTGATAAATTCATCTCTCAGAGTTCTTGGTTCGAGACAAAACAAAAGAGAATGTCAGACAACAATCCAACTAGTAGAGTGGATCACCATTTCCCACGTAGTTAGAGGAGGAATCATGGAGGTTTATTGAAGTCAGTTAAATTGTTGTAAGGAATAGAGAGTCTGACTATCATTTTCAATCTACATAAACTGATTAATAACATGCTTCACTTAACTAGTCTATGTTAAAGTTTTCCTTGGGATTCTTCAAGAAAAATACTAGTGTATTGTCGAATGAGGAAGGGGAAATCGGCCAAGAAAGAAGCAAAGTCAAAGAGGTTTGGCTCGAGGCTAAAACGAATAACTAAGAGGCAGATTCGACAACCAACAATGAAGGGAAACCGTCTGCACGTCAAAATCAATTACCAGCAATTGAGAAGAAAGTCTTGGGGGCGAATTTGATCACTAGTGGCGTGAAAAAACGTTTGGGAGACTATTCTTAATAACCCACGATGCAAAAAATTGCCCAGGACGATTTTTGGCAAGCAAGAGAAACTAAAACCGTGGAGAAGTCGATTTGGGCTTTCGCTGACAAAAATAAACATGTGGAAGTCGATTGGGGAATTCACAGACAACGAAAAACGTATAGAAATCGATCTAAAATTCGATGACGGAGGAAAAACGTTTTGGGGGCGAATTGGATAGCTGACGAATGGGAAAAAATGTGTATATGGTCCGTGGAAAGTTAATAAGCACCCCAACTATCCCATACTACGATATATATGACGTCTATGCTTTGTGGGAAAATGAAAATGCCCAACAATGTAGAGAATGTGTCCAACAACTGTAAAACTGAAATTAGAAACCCCCCAATGAATAACAACGGCTATCGAAGGAGGATCTTCGATATCCAACCCAAAATCAATGCAAGGACATGGTTAAAGAACTGTTAGGCTAATTTACTAACCCATAACGACCATATTCATATAAAACGAGCTCAAGTTCCAATTGGTACAAAATTCTATTTGCTAAATAAAACGCGGAAAACCATTAAGTTATAGTGCACAGATTAACCACTCATAAAAAAAAATATAAACCACAATAATCATCACACATAAACTCAGAATTTATCCTGGAAACCCAAACGGGAAAACCAACATTTTTTTGGCTTTGGCCAGGATTTTTATTATTCGGCAATGGGCAAGTTACAGGCTCTCTGGTTCATCTCTATGCACCTCAATGATATATGGGAAGCCTCTCTACATCATTCACAGCCAAAGAACCCCTTTCTCATTGTGGGGATACATTATATAAAATATTTAGCCAACTGAGAGGATAACTCGAAGGTTAGGTGTCCCCAACGCTTCAGCGTCTCTCCAGTTCATCTCTCCTTCATTTATTTATTTGTTTGTATTTTATCCCACATGGAAAAGGTATTATGAATACAATAATATATTTCCCAACTTTACATACATTACATATGAAATTGGACATCAATCATGATAGCATGGGGCCCTTCAAGCCAACCAGTTGATTTCCTTCATCGTCCATAGCCTTAACAATGCCTATGTTGATAATCTTAGAGTCCAATGTCGATAGCCTATGTTGATCATCAATTCTTGGCAAAGGATATTTATTCTTGATGGTGATCTTATTTAGGGCATGATAGTCAATGCACATTCTCCAAATTCCATATTTCTTTGGCACCATGATGATGGGGGAACCGCATGGCGATGTACTTGGTTTGATGACTCCCTACTCCAACAAGTGCTACAATTGCTTCTTTACTTCATTTGCTTCGATGAAGGACTGCCTATACAACCCAATGTTAGGCAGTGATAACTCCAACAACAATTGAATCTCATGTTCAACCTCTCTCTTGGTTGGTAGTCCATGAGGCTCTTGAAACACGTCCCTGTAGGCATCAATCAGTTGTTGTAGTTGTTGACATTGCTTGCCACTACATCCTTCCAAGGATTCCTTCATCTCCAACTCCTGACCTTCTCCTTACTGTTTTCCTTCTCTCAGAAACAACACGAGAAACTTCTTTGTACTTCCAATGATTCTTCTTGTTCAATGATCACTGATCAAAGAGAGCTTAGCTTTGTATTGGTGTGCATTTATGAAATAATATTTTCCATCCTTGACTAGCCTATATTGGTTCACTCTCCTTTTGAAAATGGCATTCCTCACATACAAATATGGACTTCCCAATATGACTCCACATATGTCTAGAGGAACCACATCTGGGACTACTTCATCATCAAAGTTCTAATTGATGGAAAACTTAAATTTGCACTGCTTGCTCACTTTCAATTCCACATATTTCCTTACCCATCCTAGGGGGTATGGATGTGAATGTTCTTGAGTCTCCATCCCAAGCTTCTCAACCAAATGTGTAGAGATCGATTTAGATTGTGAACCTAGATCGAACAAACAATCCACTTTCCTTTGCTTCATGTGGATTTTAATGTAGAAAAGTTCAGTCATCACCTTCTCCTTCTTGTGACCGCAACTAACTAATGTCACTTATTTCTGAAGATTAGTGCAATTAATCTTCTTTTTCGGGTTTGATGTGTTATCCACTCATTCCTCAACATCCACTGATATTAATGATTTCTTCTTCCTTTTCTGAAAATATTTGGGGTGCTTCTCAAGGTGCAATTTCCAATAGTTCTCCTCAGTGTCTCTCTTTTTATCACATCCTTTACATTGATGTATGGAAGGTGTTTTTTCTTATGTTTCTGCCACAATCTTCTTTTCATTCCACTTCTTCTTTTCTTCTTTTTTCTCTACTGCTCTTGTGGTTTTACTTGCTTGCGAGGATTTGTTTGTTTCTTCTTCTCATCTCCCTCAAGGCATTGTGCTTGAATAATGGTCTCATCAATTGTCTTCAGTCTAAATAACATCATTTTCCTACAAATATGAGGCAACAATGCCTCCAAATACTTGACCAACATGTCTAGACTTTTGAGAGAGATTCCCATTTGCATTGCTCTCTTCCTGGACTCTGTCATGAACTCATGCACTGATTGTCCGTGTCTCTGTCTGAAGTAATTCCATATTATTTGTTGGTGTTCCTCATACCCTATTGGATAAAATTGAGATTTTATCATGTTCTTGAACACCTCCCAATCAATCATTGGTGGCTCATTTCCTAGTGCTATGCTTACTACATCATTCTCCCACCATGTCAAAGCATGGCCTTCAAGCTTCAACCAAGAAAAAACAATATGTTTTTTTTTAGTTACTTCATGCACGTTGAAGTACACTTCCATCTGTTTTAGCCACTGATTCAGTCTAATAGCCTCCACTTCCCTGGCATACGATTTGATTTCCACCTTGGCCTCCACACGAAAAGGTACATGTGTCTTGTTGTAGTTGTATTCTCCCATATCTGGCCCAGTCTTACATTATGTCTCTAGTTTATTTTCTTCCTTCTTGGAGCCTTCATTCCCATCATCCGTGGATTGTGTTTCCTTTCTCTTCTGAAACACCCTGTTTCCCCCAGCTTGTAAATATAACTGGACTGGCCAAGAACTATGGCAAACTCATAAATATGAATATGTGATGTAAATGGACCTTGAGGAAAAGGTCAATGAATGTGAATAACATTTTGAATTTATTGCAGGACTGCTAAGAGGGGATGTGCGGAAAAGAGACCACGATAGCGGCGGAAGGCACCTGAAAAGGTGGTGTTAACTTCCACTGAGAATTAATACCGTATTTGGACTCCACTGGCCCGGAGAACCAAAAGTGGCTCGCTGGCCCCGAATTTAATGTCTCGCAGGCTGGTAGGTGGACGACTTGATGAGGGATGGGATGGTGAACCGCCCATCCGTAGAGCCGTCAGGCCTGATCAGCGCGAGGGTAATCATGCCACACGCAACCTCGCAAGAGGATAAGGCATATGGTAGAAGCGATTGACAGGGGGGAAGGCGCGAGGGGAACTCTGGCATTACACATAGTGGGTGATAGCAGAGAGGAAGGATTGCAACCTTCGCTCCTGGTCACTGGCAGACAGAGAGACGTAGTCTCTCAACATCGTGGTCTCAGTTCGGGGGTGGCTAGTGGTAAATCCGCTGGGAGTCGCTAAGCCTACGGTTGGGAGGAAACGAGTACCCCTCTCAGCAGTTGTTTGATCCTGGTGTTATCTCTGATAAGTATTTTGCCTCTGGCATCTTGATATATGTATATATATGTGTGTGTGTGTGTGTGTGTGTGTGTGTGTACTTATTCTGATAATTATGCTCATAAGTTGTGAAACTGTGAATGATTTCATTATAAGAATGATTGTATGGTGTTTTGATCCGTACTAGTAGTTATATATATATATATATTTATATGTACAGACTACGTATTATTTATGTCTTCATGAACTCGTTAATTGTGTGTGTATTGATCAAATTTAGACTTCACGTCTGGTTCTCGGGAGGACGACATCCTTACATACCTCAGGGAGTACCCTGAGTAAATCTCCCCATAGAAATACCTTCCTTGAATAACCCCTCAAGAACCCGAAAGGTAAATATGAAGGCGTAAAGCCTTAGTAACCCTGTATGAGGAGGAACGATCCTCTTAAAAACCCAAGATGGCAGCTTAAGGAAGGAATATCGAATCGACGGATGAGATTTCGTCGAGAAATCTACGGTCCCCCACGACCGTTAGATTAGTAGGATAAAGTAGGGTGTTAAAGGCCTTACCACTTGGTTTTCCTGTGTCTTCGTGGGTAGTGAAGAGTCTAGGACCGTAGATCCCCACGGTCCATGAGAACATCTGGACCGTTGATTTTTCCACGTCCATAAAGTAGTGGAAGAGTGCACAAGGTGGGACACTCTGAGCCATTGGATCTCATTCAGAAATCCCGTCAGCCGTGGGATCGGGTTAAGATGCTCAGAGTTTAGTCTCTGGAATGTGCACAGGAAGAATAGATCTAGACCATTAGATCTTCGTCTATTTACCCGTCAGCCGTTAGATCAGACAGGAGGTGCATGGGGTTTAACCCTTCTCACGCCAGGCAGAAGCCCCGACCTTCATCGGGATATCGACGTTCGTGAAATCGGGAGTCACGAGAACAGAAGATCGGGAATTTTCATTGTAAAAGTCCCGGGAAGAATTTGGGTCGTTCATCTGAGAGAGGACGCGTGTCACGCAATCGTCCATTCTGTAGATCCGGGCACTAGACATCGGGATATCAGCGTTCAGGAAATCAGAGTTCTCGAGGCTATGAAAGTTAGGACATTTTAAATCTCGAAATCCCGAGAGTTAATCAGGACCGTCCATCAGAGGAGGACGCATGGAAGTAATCGGAGCCATCGGGGAAAGTCCCGACAAGAAGTCATCTATTGGATTTTTGGTCATCTGGATATCGAGAATCTTGACAGCAAGAGGTTTGGGTATTTCAGAATCGCGAAGTCCGGAACCCCGACAAGGAGAAAAGTGCCATTGTGGGCCAGCTGTCAGCATAGCGGAGAATCGGGATTCGAGGAATCGACAATCCCGTGGGCAAATGCTTTTCATCATTTGAAACCCCGAAGCCTCGATAAGGAGTATGATTGCGATCATATAGGGGAGGTCATGTGGACCAAAAGTTTAGCCTAGAGGGCTAGCGAAAATTGGAGCGCATCGGGATTTTGAAGGCTCGAAACCCCAACGGGAGGTAAGAAACGAACAAATCTGGATGGCCAGAGTCCACCCGCCCAGATCTACGGCTGAGGATGCATTCTGGAGCCCCCTTGCCAATGGCAAGGGGGGTCCAGAATCCACTTGTACGCCGTTGATCAGGGTGAGTTAATCTCGACCATTCGAGAGGTCCAGAATAGTGGGGCGTGTGAAGTGGGGCCCTTCCTGTCATGTCGACCACCATGTCGCGTTTCCCTCTCTGCCACCCGTATTCCACCTAACCGTGCAATGGGGCCGTTTCCCCATTGGCTGCTCTCTACCCTTGTTGAGGTTTGTTCCTATTGGCCATTTGCTGACCCCGTAGGGATTCGTCCCCATTGGTCACTCGCTAGCCCTACCGGGGTTCGGGGGTTGCATAATCGAACATTTAAACATTACTGTAGCGCCGAAGTGCGAAATACAAAAGACATTGCGTTCAAATTGAACCGTGAACATGACCCACGATCACATGGGAACGAAGAAGGAGAGAGAAAGAGCCAGCTTACGCTGGGCCTCCATGGTTATTTAGGGGTTCGAGTCCGACAGAAGATCGAAAAAATTCGATTTCGGTAGTGGGTATGTTACAAAGTGGTATCAGAGCATGGTTACAACACTCGGCCTGATTGGTCTCATGCACGATTTGTGCATAAACTCCGTTTGAAGCACTCCTACGAGGAGTAACCCCCTGACTTAACTCTCTTGTCCAGGATTAAAAAAAAAAAAAAAAAAAAATTGGAAAATGAAAACCCAACTGTGTATGCATGTGAAAGAGTTATAAATTTATGTGCAAATTATGAAAATGGATTTAACTCTTGACTAATAACCAACGTTTGTCTTTTCACTCAAGCGGACGATCAACCGCGGGAATCCACAGACACAGAGTATGGTGACTCGCCGAGAGGTGGGAGAAGGCTCCCACAACAGAGACGAAGAGTCTGACGAAAGAAGAGCAATAGGAACCCCTCCAGACCTAGCCGAGACTGTGAGGAGTCTCATGGTTGAATTGCAAAGCTGCAAGGACGACAATGAAAGGATGATGAAAGAACAAGAAAAACAAACCGAAATTAATGCAGTTCTACTGCAGAGCGTATCCGACCTACAACGACAAATGCAGCATGAACCTGAGATGCAGAATCATGGTCGTGTCAGTGGCCATATTGAGAGAAGCACATCAAGAAAGGTCAACCCCAGAGGTAAAGGACCAGTGCCAGACGATTCCACTGAGAGGGAAGCTGGCGATTCAGAAGGCTCTTCCAGCAGCAGGACCTGTTCTTATTCTCGCAGAAAACAGAAGAAGCAAAAGACTTCCAAGAGTCATAAATTTGAGGAATTCAAAAAGGCCAAACCTCCCTCCTTCGACGGTGAGATA
>JASDQU010245327.1:17811-39539 GCA_032191745.1 Picea mariana | reverse complement strand
ATGATATCACCTTGGAAAACAAATATGGAAATAATACATGTGTTTCTTGAGTTATATACTCACTTGGAATCCTTGTATGAGGGAGGAACTTGGTAGATATGATGTATCTTGTGTTTTTACAATGTGTAGATCTACACAATTCCTCAAACCACCCTTGTGAAATATACAATGTATCATAGAAAACCAAAGGGTATATTATCTTGGGGTAAAGATGAATACTCTATGGAAAAATCCCCAAGATCTACTAGCTAGAAATATTTAAATTTTAATGCAAGCTAGGGTAAAATATTTTGTATTTTTATGGTTTTATAAAACAGAAAATGAAAGAGATTTTGGAAAATTTTCAAATATTTTGGTTGAAGAATGTGAGGCTTACATTGCTTTTTTCTCTTACCTCTAACACGGAGGATTACAATCACAACCCCTCCTAAGTCATCTTTGGTATTTGGACGAGAAATTGAGTTTAGATTCCAAAATACTAATTGCCCCCAATTCGCGTCTAGAATAGTTAAATCACTCTTGAATCTTGCTAAGAAATCTCCCAATAGGAATGGTTTCTAGCCAATGGATCAACTTTGATTCAAGTGAGATATTTCCTTAGGTGAAGATACTCCCAAAAAGAGTTTGTCCACCCTTAAGGTTTGAACCACTAGACACCAATAAAAGAAGATGATGGGATGAGGAGTCCAAAATCCCTTATTCCACATGGTTATGTAACCCCTAAATGGATCGATCCACTTGATATTGAAAATGAAACAATCATGACCAATATTTTATCAATCACAATCACCCCTTAACAAAGAAAGAGAAGCATAGAAGAATCAACCAACAATGTGCTAGCAAATAAAATTTCAATAATATGGCATTATGATATCACAAATTTCCAACCACTTAATTGGATAGATGAACTATATTTTTATAGGCTCCCTCTTCCAATTAAAAATATTTGTTTGACTTATCATCCAAAATGGTTAAAGGCTGACTCATTTTCAATGAAAAGTAATTTTACAATAGATTGTTCCCACTAGGGGAAAATTATCTCTAAGAGGCAATGACTTGGATAAATGATGCTCAATGGCTATGTTGGAATGCCAACCTTCAATGTTCCATTTGATCCCATCACTGTTCCTTTTGGCCCAAAGTTCACTAGTTAACCCAAACAACTACCATACTGCTCAACGGTTATCTTGGATGGTTCGATTTCATTGAATTGGGGCCGATTTAATTTCTAGAGGAATCAATTTGATTAATGGGGATGATTTTAGCATGGAACAATTGATATTTTGAGCGAACATTTCACTTTTTAACCCACAATCCACTTGGATGCTTCCATGGTTGTCTTTTTAGCCAAGTAAAGTGGTAGTTGTTCCCTTTATTTGCTAAGATGGATTCAATGACTAGCTGGAAAATATGCCACAAATTATTTAATTTAATGTGTGGGTCGATTTACCTTGCTTTGACCATGCATTTGCATTGATTTATTACCCAAGCGACTCACTTTAATCCAATCCACAACTAGCTCGATTCCTTAAGTATGTTGGCAGCTATTTTATGTGGCAGATTCCTTGACTTGATCCTCAATTCATACTTTGTGGCCAATTTATTTGAGTGGGGGGTGCTTTAATGCCATAGCGATGTAAGATAGTGATTGCCTCGAATTTTGGCAGCTTTATAACCAAGTCCGCCCCCTTTCCATAATATTCAATCTGTCCCCTTTCAAGTCAATGGGGTGTTCATAAAAGACAAACATAAAGTAGAGTGGTGGCCCATGACATCATTCTCCACTCACTTTTTACCGTAGAATTAGGATAAGGGAGAGCCTTTTACATAATATATAGGTTTCGCTTTTTAACACTTAGTACCTTAGAGCATAATTAATAAAAGGGTATGACCCCTTTTAAAATTTACCTTTAATGTGTCCTTTTAAAATTTACCCCCTTTTTCTTAGCTTGAATTTTGTTGAGTCTACGTAAAACTTTTTGGACTGAAGGATTTTGGCACATGGGTTTTTTCCAGAACATGATTTTCTTAAGCTTCGTTGTCAAATACATTCCTGCATGTCAATAAATGGCTTCATTTTTCCACATTCATGTATAAAATTTCCTACATGACCTTTTGACAATTGATATTTTTTTTTATAAACTTTCCTTTTTGCCAAAATTTTGATGTGGCATGTCAAGTACACAGGATTACGGTCAATTTGAGACCTTGTTGTATTTTTGGTCTTAGTACCCCATGCATCACGATTCGTGTACTGTCTCGAAAAATGTGGAGATGTTGTGAATTGTGAGACTACCATGTATGAGAACTATAAAATTAATAATGCACCAAGGCAAATAATATGCATACAACCTCTAAAGACATGACCATGTAGGAAATGACATAGGTGTGCAATACCATGGATGGACTATCCTTACAAAGTGCAGTCACCCCTATAATACAAATCAATCGCTCCATAAAACCATGTGTCCTAATAGATCCACCCTAAGACCTCCAATCCTATCCAAGACGAAAGGCGATGCGAATGGGTACTAGAAGGACTGGGCATGACTGACCTCCAAGGTCTAGAATTCCATAATACAATATCGTCCACATGGCCTACAAAGATTTAACTGTTGAAATGTTGTTCAATACTGAGAGGGGGGGTGAATCAATATTACTTATTTTTCACAATTTTAAACAATTTTAGTTATTAAACTTATTAACCATAATTATTGATCAACAATAAAGTAAAATACACATAATTTTAAATGTAGCATTGATACAATTTATATTTCTTTTACAAGCTACAACTTGTAGGAGACACCAATCCCATTTTTTCAAGCACCAACTTGAGGAACCTGCAACTCCTTGTAGATTAGGCTCCAACATAGAGAGGACTCTAATCCTCTATTTTCAAGCAACAAATTGAGGAAGATGCAACTCCCTGTTGTTCAGGCTCTAAACTATAGAGGACTCCAATTCTCCCTTGCTCCTCCCTTCCAACCCCACTTCATGTGTGTGTTTCAGGTTCAAATTCTTCCTTGGACTCTGCCTATGTTTTGATCTTCCGAGTTTTCTCCTAGAGACCCACTCTTATTCACCATATTTCTTTTTTTATATAGTCTCCTAGAAGGTGTATGATAGTGAAACAATGTGTCTCTTTGTAAAAGAGAAAATGAACCAATGTACCTTTTTATTTTAATAATACAATAACAATAATGTTGTCATTTTCATTAACAACGAATTTTCTCCTTTGTTTATTACTCTATGCAAAAATCCCTTCAATTTTAGTTTGTAACTTGTTTGACTTATCTTCATAGTTATCTTGAATAGGTCCTTTATGATTTGATCACAGACATGGATCAACTCCTCCATTTCGATCATATGCTACCACTACGTCCTCGATTCTTCAATAGATTGGATTCGAGCTTTAATTTTATCTTTGTTCCCTTTGATGTATCAAAAATTGGGTAGGTGCTAATTTTGTGGCCCCTTTTCCCATAGGATCAATCATTGTAACTAATGGATAAACACACAAGGTGCAAGGAATGTTCTTATACTTAAGCCCGAAGTGTAACATTCAGATCCATTGAGCACATATATACTAACCCATTCTTTGAGGACACTTGCGAGTAAGTGATCCGGTTATGACACATTATAATTATGCTTTGATTATGAGTTATATTATGATATCATTGTAATTATATATTAATTTCTAGATGTATATATTTTGACATTTATTATTGATAAGTGTTCCTGAGTGTGTAGGATACATGACAGGTTGAGGATGTTGATGGCCTCAACGAACCTCCTTGGACTTCGGATTGAGTCAGGAAGTGGACTTGTATTTGGTTTTAGTATTTGATTTACACGCATGTGATTTATGTGATGATTTTAGTATGGATATTATGCATATGGATTATTGACATTTACCTTGTCAGTGGATATAGGCTTGGTGACGCTTACTAATGTGACTCACATAAGGAGTAAAGGGGTCATACACAGAAACTAAACAGATGAGGGAGAGGTGTGGTAGTGTCCCTGTCATAGCCTACTAGCACTACCTCTGTGACCTGAATGCATGGTTAACGATTATCTCATTCCGAGAGGTCCACGATGTCATGAGGGAAGACTGAGACAGTCGCTCACGAAGAATTCTAAGAGATGTGCAATAAGGCAAAGTCCTTATTCCTTAGACAACCCTTAGTCTCTCAGAAGGTCGACCAAGTGTAGTGTTGACTCCAAGTGTCGGAAAAACTTCCAAACTAGTCAAAGGCGTCTGGCACCCTTGGAGCACGAAAGTGTGTCTTGAAGGGAACGTCACACAAGCAAAATGTGAGTCAATAAAAATATAGAAGGAATAGGAAATAAATAAAGTATTTAGACTTTGATAGAAAAGAGCATGCACATGATTATTAAATTATAAACAACAAAATAACAAAGAGTCCAAGTCTAAATATGTTTGAATAAGTAAAACAAAGAAAGGGAATAAAGGGGATTTAGACTATTAAGTTAAGTAAATGAAGAAATAAGAATAAGTGGGTAGATGCACATGTGTGCATGAAAATAATAAATGGATTTTTAAATAAAATAAAATAAAAACATGAGAGAATAGGTGGTCCTCATAGAGTAGCATCTTGAGTCAATCTACCACTAATTCTAACTAAAAGAATACTCATAATCCAACTCAAACTCAAATCTAGTTAGGAGACACAAAATAAATGAAAGATTGGGGAACTAAGGGACAACTAAGATAAAAAAATAGGAACAAATGGGGAATGTGAAGGAAAATGCCTAATTAATCAAAATAAAAGAGATTTTACTTGTGCAACTTTGGGAGAGTGTGACATGTGGTGTGGGTGAATAATCATTTATTTAAATTATTAAAAAAATTGTTTATTGTGCATGAGAGGACATTTGTCATTGAGAAATTTTCTTTAAAATAAATGGATAGGGAGGGATATGGGGGATCACTTGGGAAAGTATTGTTATGCTGTCAAATTTTATGAACCAGTTTACTTGTTGAGAGCTAGGTTCCAAAACTTGGTAAAGAGTGGAAGCCCTTCCTTGTGAGGGAAAGTTTTGGTGTTATTGATTTATGGTTTTGTGTGTGGCCCCTTTTTGACTCGGGGGGCTAAGGGGAAGAAGAGTACCCCAAGCATTGGTTTGGAGGTATCGGTGAAATCCTTGGATTGGAAAGCGAAGGAATTGGATGAAAGTCCAAGTGGAGCTCTTCAGCAATGGCATTCTCATCAACAACATCTTTATTGGTTATCGTATTAATATTGTCGACTAATTACTATTATCTAAATTTTGATTGTATTGAAATCATTTTTTTAATTATAATGATAGTAGATCATAATTTTTTTTATTATATATGTATATGCAATATCTATGTGTAGACAGATTGTTATAAAAAATATATTAAAATATTACAAAATTTAATGAATTTTTTAATATTAAACGCATCGAATGATTGTTGGTATAACATATAATAATCGACTGTGATCCATGCATTTTGTTCTATATTATCTTGCGAAATGACGGGAAATAAGTCGATGGAAAATGATACAAAAATCCTATTCGATCTTCTATTTAGCATAGAATTATTAGAATTCCTGTTAACAGAGGTGTGTAATAATCCCTTATACATTCGACTGAATTTCATTTTTGTTTGGCTTGAAGCCATTACAACATACTCACATGATCTTTATTCATTCCATTATGAGATTTGAACTTGAGTGAAAAGGATAAAAATCATTCCTCGCACCCATCCAAGCTACACCCAATTGACACTTATCACCATGCTCTTATTAACCTTAATAAACAAATTTTAATTATATAAAAAACAAAACAAAATTGAATATTTAATCCTCTAATATCTACTAATGTTCTTTTCGCGCTATTCATAAGTACACTTCGTTGATAGCACTCTTCGTGAATTCATCAGTCTTAAATTGTGGGGTGCATGCTCAAAACATTGTTAGTATCTGCACCTCACATAAGCTTAAAAACAGTTAAATTATTTCAGCATTGATTTGATTCTAGTTTGATTGGTCGAGATATATATTCTTTGTTATCAATTATTTCTTCTCTTTCAGTAGGTGGAATTTTGAATTTTATAACATATTTGACTAATCTTTTACCTTACAAATAAAGATTAGGAATCATCTTTACCTACTATGTTTCCATTATAATTATCATAAATATAATTGTAGCTATACATGTCAATATTGTAATATGAAAACATATAATTGAGGTAGGGGAAGTGTTTAAGATTCTTAGTTACAACCTTGATTTTTATAATTATCAATGTTATTGAATAAGATGAATTGTTATTGAACAATGATTTTAAGAATGTGTCAATTATGTATCATGTTATAAAATACTCTTTCAAGTTTATGTAATATTTTAATTTATCAAAGTTGTAGAGATTGTAATGGAGTTTATTACTTGGATATATTAAACGTGAGGAAGGTATTGTTAATGAGAATGTGTCAATTATGTATCATATTATAAAATACTCTTTCAAGTTTATGTAATATTTTAATTTATCAAAGTTGTAGAGATTGTAATGGAGTTTATTACTTGGATATATTAAACGTGAGGAAGGTATTGTTAATGAGTCTTATCTTTATAGGCGATTATGTCATGGAACTCATCATTGTTGGTTAATCATTAATGTTACATTAGTAATAAATTAAAGAGTTTGTGTTAACGCTCAACATATAAGTGTAAATCTTATGTTGATGTTTCTTAATGGTAAAGGTTTTGCATATATATATAATTATCATGAAGAATATAATAGATTGTGATTTGTTTCAGAATGTTGCATAGGTGGTACATTCTTGTTACTATATTGTTGGAATTTTAGTTGTGAAATTAGTCTAAGTCGATTTATGGAATAGATATCTTCTCATTCCTCAGAACGACCGCCAGTCCTAAGTCCTTAAATGGTCAAAATCAATCAGATGAATCCTGGATTTGAGCGTCAATTATGTGTCTTGAAGATCCTAACCTTGCAGGGTAGGATTTGGGCGAGTAAACAATACTTATTCTTACTCCTTTGTGTAATTGAATGATAAATATTTTACAAGCTAGATTTATAAATTTCTATTGATGATTGTATTGTGATTTTTTATGAAAGTGATGTTGATTAAGAGTAATGTGATGTTAATTTAATAGATATTTTACCTGTTATTATCTTATATTTTAGATTGAAATGTTTATGTACTTGTTGTATCATATTTGTCTTAACCTGTGTGTTCAAAAACAAATTACTAGTTGTATTCTCTTACATAGTGATGTTACAGAGGTGACATTACATACGGTATTAGAGTGGGTTCAACTCTACGATAGTGGATCCATTACACCTTCCACTGTTCTGTTTTATAGTTAAAGCTGTATCGCTAATAAAATTTTGGATTTGTTCATGACAATTATCATGATCAGAGGATGAAGGATGAATAGACAACGTGGTGTGGGGGTAAGAGGTGCGCTTCCTCCAAGAGCATTCACGCAGGAGGGATAAACTCCACGTGAAGAGGAGAAGACTACTGAGAAGGAGTAGGTTGTTGTGGGAGATGTGGTAGGTATGATGAGATCCTTCCAGAGGATGTCATAGGCATTGATCAATCACATGGATCGAGATGCGGGCATATATTCTGTGCCCAATGAGGGTTTACAACGCACTCCAATAGGCAGTAGTAATATACACAGAGAACTCGCGAAAGTGAAATTTCCCAAGCTCTGGGGTGACACAAACGACTTAGCCATCGAGTCATGGTTGGAGAACATGGTGATGTGCTTTGCACTATGCTATTACACCTCCAACATGAAATTTTGCATGGCGGTCTTTCAATTGAAAGGGAGTTCTCTTATTTGGTGGAAGAAACTCTTACCTCAACTAAACATGGCCATTGAAGACGTGTCATGGGAATTGTTCAAGAAACAATTCCAGGAGAGGTATTTGTCCGATGAATTCATTGAGTGGAAGATTAATGAGTTCAATGCCTTATGATAGGGTATTCGTATGGTATTGGAGTATGAGTTTAGGTACACATAGCTACTTAGATATGCTTCACATATGAACACTGAGAAATTGAAGTTTAACAAGTTTGTGTTCGGCCTCAACTTCAACATTCGTGCGAAAGTGATGATATTGATGCCTCAGACATTGCACGATGTAGTTCAGAAGGCCCTCATTGACAAGGAAGAGTTGAATAGTAGGGGCCAGGGAAGGACTCCTTCTAGACAGACACAACAAGTGCCACCTAGAGAACTGCAACATCAAACACCAAACAAACAGACTTTTGAGCATTGTGATACACCCAGAGGACCTGTATTCTCAACACCACGTCGACAGAATCCTCATTAGAGGACTCCTTACAAGGAACCATAGTAGCAGCAGTAGCATCGTCCGTAGAAAAAACAACATTTTAGATCTAGTCTGCAGAATAGACCAATACAACAGACTCTTAGGCCAATGGCTACTACTTCTAGGACAAGCAGCACCAGACCGAAGAATGGATGTTGGACATGTGGAGAGCCAAATTATTAGAAAGACTATTCTATTGATAAGGAAAGATTTGTCATATCATCATGACCTATGACAATTGGATATTTGGGCAAGGCCCACAGGATACATGCAGTAGTGAAAAATCGTCAGGCTGAGTATCAGTCCACCGTGCTTGCAACATCAAGTATGATCTTTGATCAACATTATAGTATTTTAATAGATCCAGGAGCTATTGAAATTTTTATATCTAGTGTTTCTCTTAAAATAATTAAGGTGAAGGCATTTGGATGAGTTTAGACATGTGGAGATGGCATCTGGTGCCAAAAAAAAGTTTAGAGGAAAATTTAAGGATTGTAACATTAACTTGGTTGAATTCGTGACAAGTGTAAACATGTATGTTACAATCTTGGGATCTTATGATATAGTGAGCGGAATGGAATGGTAAGAATTAAATGATGTGATACTTAACTACAAAACAAAATGATTAAGTTTAAAATATGACTTGGGACATATTATCGTACAATCTATACTTTCCCAAAGCCTAGAAGCAAGTAGGATGATATTTTCGTAACACAAGCGTAATCCTATCATTGTCACCCCAACAAGATACCCTTTTCTATTTAGGAGGAAAGACCTACTCCAAGGGAGACGTCCCTAGACCTAGTGGGTTGATTAAGGGAAATAAATAGTAAGTAAACCACCCCTCTCTTTATGTCACTCAATTCAAGTTTAAGTCTTGAAAGGATGAAGTGAAAGGAATATAAATTTCACCTTCCCTTTACCAATACAACTAACCTCTGTGTTTTTTATTACATCTTTAATAATTTTCAATTTTATTTTATTTTATTGAACTTATGTTATTTTACTATGTTTTTATAGACTGAAGATGATGAGGGTTGACAAGATTAGGAAAGAAATGGAAACATTTCAATCAACTTTTAATGTCAAATTCATTTCATTTCTTGACATGTAGATTTTTTTTCTCGCTATGTTATACACAAAGTTGACATTTCCCTAGGGTGGCAATGTACCACTTATTTATAGGAAATTCAATCAACTTCTGATATATCAAATTCATTTCATTTCCTTAAATGTGTAGATATTTTTTCATTCTATGACATATAGAAAGTTGATATTTCCCTAGGGTGGCAATGTACCACTTATTTATAGGCATAAAAAATACATAGTTGTTTTATGATTTAATTTAAAATTATATCATTGTATTTATATATACATGTTTTTTTTCTTCCATGGTTTGAAATTGATTTAATTTTAATGGGGTATTTCATGTGTGTGTGTGTGTGTGTGTGTGTGTGTGTGTGTGTGTGTGTGTGTGTGTGTGTGTGTGTTTCTCTCATGATTAGTACACTATAAAATAGACTTATACTAGTAATCAAAACAATAATTAGTATTATTGTTATTGTTAAATTAGTTATTAATAAAAATAATTAAATCATTAATACCAAATATGTCACAAATGCTAAAATTATGTAATTTTCACATTAAGAAGGAACAAAATGTATATATTACGATGTTAAAAAGACATTAATACCATTCAACAATCAATAATAGCGACACCTATTAGATGCTAACACGATGCAAAAGTGATGTAGAATGGCACAAATATGACACTAAATGACCAAAATGATCCATTTGTTTATGCTATAACAATACTAATTTGACTCAATGATGATGCTCAATATGAAAAAATGAATACCATATCAACACACCATGATGTTAGTATGACACAATGTAAATTTTTTTGATGCAAATGAAATGAAAAAAAAGAATCTCTGTGTGTTTTGCACAACAATATTTGATGCATTATGATGCACCCATGATACTATAAAACATTCTATGTTTTGTTTTTCATTGCTAATATGACACCATGTAGAGAATGCATTGAAAAATACAATGCAAAGTTGACACAAATGTAATGTAAACTACGAAAACCCCCTTAATGTCCCATGTTGTTTCATCCAAGCTTGGAGTTTTTCCTTAGAAAATTACACTAGGAAACACTGTTAATTACGATGCTACAAGACTATATTATAGTAGTAGGAAGAGTTTTGGAATCTCTCCTCTTAAATTTTATTACCTCCATATGCATCATGGTGAAGAATTTTTGTTTTACACATTTTAGCTACTATCTATTTAATTCCATGCATATAATTATTTTTTCTTTGTTTTCTCCTTATAGTACTTGTGATATAAATCAATTGCAACTTCCAACATTGATACCTGGTGTGGCCATCTCTATTACAATGCCCATATTGGTTATTTGTATCCTTTCTCTTTTGAAAAATGACAACAATATTTTTCTCTTTCCCCTTCCACTTCTTTCTTCCTATTCTTTTAGGAGAACCCAATTTGTCTATCTACTTTGAATGCCTTAATTTTCCTTACTTTGAACACCTTGTAGTTTCCGTTGGAACTTTCACGAAATGGGGCATTGATTTCATGACCTGTAACCCTCACTCGGCTGGGGGGCATGGATACATTATTGTAGCCGTGGATTATTTCACAAAATGGGCCGAGGCGATGCCTACATTCGACAATACCAGGAAAACTGCAGCCCTTTTCATATTTAACCATATTATTACTCGATTCAAGATCCCACAAGCTATCATTACTGATCATGGTAGCTATTTTCGAAACTTTATGATGTCTAAACTTACCGATAAGTTGGGTCTTTGACATGAAAACTCAACCCCCTACTATCCACAGGCCAACGACCAAGTTGAAGTAATAAATAAAATCCTTATCACTATGCTTCATCGGATAATATGAATCCATAAGACCACCTGGAACACAATGTTGTTTTCGGCATTATGGGCCTATTGGACATCTGTGAAGTCTGATATGGGATTTACCCCCTTTCAACTAGTCTATGACATTGAATTCGTTCTCCCGATTGGATGTGAAATACCATCTTTGAAGCTAGCCGTCGAACTTCTCCCAAACACCTCTGCCAAAGAGGAACGTCTATTGTATCTTATGCAGTTAGATGAGACCCTTCATGATGCCACCCTAGTTATTGAAACCTAGAAGAAGCACGTAAAAGCCCAATATGAAAAGCATGTCAAGCCGCATGTTTTCTCTGATGGATATCTAGTTCTCCTCTATGACCAAGATCGTGATCTATTAGGAGCTGGAAAATTCGAAGCTATGTGGCAAGGTCCATATATCGTCAAATGAGTGTTAGAGAAGGGAGCTTACGAGTTAGTAGATTATGATGGAATTCCTTTGAGTGAACCCATAAATGGGCTTTACTTGAAGAAGTATTATTCTTAGACTGTCTCTGCATGAGTGCTTGTACTTTTACTGTACCATACTCTTGTGTGTTACTTTTGTGTGTTTTTCATTATTTGGTTTCGACCCCCAATTGCTTACCTTGTGTTGTTCTTGGTTTCCATATGTCGATGTCTTATCTACCCTATATTGGCTTCGCTGATGGTGATGGCCGTAGTACTCAGAACCTAGCTTCTGCTGCTTGGGCAATCTATGCACCCACCAATGAACTTATCAATTTACAAGGTGTTTTCCTCAGTTGTGCAACCAATAATATTGCAAAATATAGCGCAGTCATTGAATTATTGACCGATGCTATCTCACTTGGGATTCATCACTTCGTTGTACGACTTGATTCACAGCCAGTAGTGCTCCAGTTATGTAATGTATACACTATCTGAAGTCCTACATTTTTACGGGTATATCTATGAATTCACCTCTTGGAATGTTATTTTGATTATATTGAATATCAACACATTCTTAGATGTCTAAATACATTAACTGATGCTCTAGCTAATTATGTGTTAGAAAGACATTTGAGACATTTATAAATCCAATCACACATTACACATTGTATATAAAACCAGAGTAAGTTGGTAGAAGCCTCATGTATTTATATAATGAAAATGTTTTACAAAAAAAAAGTGTTTTCCATCCAAGGACTAAAATATCAAAATATAGAGCCCATGGCTCCTACAAAATAGCATCACAGATGTCGTTCAAAATAGCATCATGGATGTCACTCGCAATAGCACACTACTTCCTGTGCTACCCTGCAAAGTAACCGACTAAGTGAGCCAGACTCGCCTACAATATGGCATTGATAACGCCTCGAGACCTCCTCGATCGACATATCGGGAATGCCTACCGTCAAGACTTCTAAGTTCTGCTCCATCGATTCATAGTCGTTGGCATCCCACCCTTCTATGACATGTGCCTCTCCTCACCTCTGAATCAGAGTTGTGCCTAGAGGTCAATGCGGCCCTACATCTGCATAGTCAAAAGTCTCTAATTAGTCTTTAGATCGAAAACACACAAAAAAAACCAGCTAATATCCTAAAAACCACAAAACACTATAAAGAACAAAATGTCTTTCTTACCTATATCTCCCCACTGAAATCCTTCAGGGAGAGCCAAGTCGGGATCACCCCAAAAGTCTAGGCCGGCATACGCATAATCATCAATCATCAAGATTTGGGGCCTTAACCAGTCAAAAAATGCATCATTGTACTTGATAATAGGACCCGCTACGTTCCGAGCGATAAGGTCACACCATTGTTTCATTCTTGGGTTTCATGGGGCCGGTATTCCCCACTCTACCTGTAGCCACAAATGAGGGACTCTTTCTAAGAAGAAAGACACCAAAATGGACCCATACCCAAACCACTTTAGGTCTCCTCTCTTGTTTTTCGTGAGTTGTGTCTTCATACTGCGGAGCACACCGTCACACCACTTAAATACTTGAGGTTCCAGACATTCAATGGCATATTGAAAATAACTCTGGAGCGCCATGTGTGGTGAAACACTTCCTTCCATCCATGCAATGGTAAAGAGGATGGTTCTAAGATTCAAATCCCGCACACCTCGGATAGCCACTTTACCTTTGCGCCTTTTGGTGTCAGGTTCACAGTATCGACGAATATACTCACTCATCAGAAAACCACCACATCGACCCCCTGTCAGAGTCACATGTGCCCCACGACAGGATAACCTCGTCATAAAGTAAATATCCTCAATGTCCAAGGAAAGAACATGAACACCCATGTGAAATACTTGTTGTTCTGCATCCCACATATGGACCAAGTACTCTAATAGTCTATGTTGGGCTCTCATGCCCTCGATCTTGAAAAATTTCAATAGGCCACATTGCCGAAGAGAATCGATGGTTCCTGGATCATTCAAAGCCATAGAGTCATCATCTTCATGCTCATGTTCTCTCCATTCCAACATTTTTGCAATAAAACATCTGCATGGAAGTAAGAGAGGATAGTTAGCACCTTTATCTAGCCTTTTTGGGATTCTTTTTGGTTCAACGCTTTCTTTTCTTTTTTGGTTTTCGGCTGCCACAACTGAGCTTCAGTTACAATGTGGGATTTCCACAGGTGAGCCATTGGGCACCTGCGGAAATCCTTGATTTCCACAGGGCCCGATATTGGCCACCTGTGGCGGCCCCAGCGCACGCCTACCGGCCCAAAAATCACCCAAAAAAATCATTTTTTGACCACCAAAAACAAATTTTAAACCATTGAAAAGGAAGAAGACGAAGAACTTATTGTTTTCACGGAAACCATTTGTCGATTGATTGTTTGTGCTCCTCGCAATCGACCGTTGAAGTAAGGGGTGAAAAAGGGGGTTTTAGACAAGTTCTTGACCAAATACAAATGAAATGGTAAAAAAGAGCTCTTACTCTTATTTATTTCATTTTTTACCTTTTTTCATAATATTTTATATTATATAAATGTGTTTGGTTATAAACCCTCAAAACTAATAGTCTCGTGAGTGTCTTGTTTCTTGCAAGAAGAAGACTAGAGTCCTAATTAACGGAGTATGGATCTTTGTTCCATAATTTTTTTTCTCTTCGTTACGCATATTGATACTTTTTAGGGTTTTTTAGTAAAACCTCGAGTTCACTCTTCGTTCGTTCTCGTGCTCGAAAATTTATGAGAACGCAAACGAGTATACTTTTGTTGTCCTTTCGTACTCGTCTTGGTAACATGAAAAGCGACACACATGGAGTATCATTTAATATCTTTTCACACTCCATAAAAATGAAAATATTGTCGAGTGACCTTGTTCTCTTCATGCTCATAAAAGTATTTGAATAAAACGTTTGATGGGTGATAATTTATCACTTTTTTGGTCCTGGTGAAATATTTTACAAAAAAGGAACTGAGAGAGTTCTCTTTAAGTGTTTTTCAGACTCTATAAACATGAAAAAACCCTAAGTTTTCTATCTTTGGACTCGTTAAACAAACATAGAAATACCCACATGGGACCGAACCACTCATTCTTAGGGTTCGTTAAAAATACTCCGAGGGACTCGTTCGAAGGATGAGCTTATATTACAAGCATATGTTATCCTCCTCAAGCTTGGGTAAAAATAAAGAGGTACTCGCCAAAAATGGTGGGGGGGAATTTGGGAAAGAAATGTGTCTCTCCATCTGTGTTAGTGGCAATACTAGTCGCTCTTGAACATGACACCCCCTTCATCATTTGAATCCAGGTTGGGAAATCCATTTGTCTCTCGTATGACTTTCTGCAAGTTTACATATTGGGTCTTCTTTGAGTCAATGTTTCCAAGACTGTCGTTGTGTCATCTATATGTTCAAGAGCAGTCTGAATAAGCCCTCTCTTGAGTCATCCATTTGCACTAGTTAATTCCTACCATGTCGTCCTTCATTGTGTCAGTTTCAAATCATATTCATGTTTCACTCTATCCTAAATATGTTACTTATTTCATGTCACTTATGGGGGATACATCAAGTCCCTCCTGTGATGAGTCTTTTCCTGTCGACTTCAACTCATCATCCGGGAACAAGACTTAGAAATAGTTTAGTACCTCAAAGCCTGCATGCCTCAATGGAAGGTTTCTTCACTCTCGACAGTGGATTCACATCATTGTTCCTTGATCGAGGGATTTCATTGAGTGTTCAACTTCATCTCATTTATTCACATTCATTGGATTGTACTAAGGTACCTTTGGATTCATTGACATCAATGGTGATTTCCCTCACACTTGTTAACGGTTTTCATCAATCACTAGTAATCTAGTGGTTTCTACCATGTTCGACTTCAACACCTGTAATCGCATGGTTAGATTCATACTTACGGATGATGGGATTGAAGACCCTGGATCTTATATTTTTGGCCCAGGTTGCGATGGAATATTGATGATTTGTGTTGACACATAGATCCACTTTGTATGTCTCGTGGCTATGGTTGCATCCGAATTTTTCTCCTACATAGATCCACAGTGTATTCTTGGTGGCTATGTAACGTTTTGATGACATGGATCCACAGTGTATTATTAGTGGCCATGACTTACACTTATGAGTTCAATCATTTGTAGTATGAACATGGGAATTCGTACTTCAGATATGGTATCATATTGTGTAGATGTTTGTTTGTTTGCAAGTTCCCGATTGGTGCGTCCTTTATTCCCGACACACACACACACACGTATTTTACAAATTATTTCGGTCGTCACAAGTTCTAACCTCATACTTTGGGGGGCATTATGTTACACATTATTTTGGTCACCCTGACGATGAATTTACAAGCATGTAATCAGGCCCTCAAAATCATCTTTTTCTTGAGAAAAGTGACTACTTTCCTCCTCTACAAGACTACTTTTTAAAAGGACGTCGCAGGCTACCCATAGTGTACAGTGCGGAAATCAAATATTTTCGCAGGCTACTCTATAGCTGGCATGTGGGATTTTCATAGGCTACTATATAGGCAGGGTGCGATGACGTTTGAAAGCCAAAAGAGGAAAGAGGTTCAAGATGTTTCTAGAAGGGGAATCTTCTGGAATGTGAGGTGGCATCCATATGGTTACGATCCTACTGACTTCTCTGATATGGTGGGATCATCCTCATCCATTTAAACCACTTCATCTTCTCCTATATAATAATGGGCTTCTCATGGAAAAGTTTAAGCATAGTTAAGCAAAGTTGAGCAAAGGATTATTGGAAGAATAGGTTGGAGATTGTGTGAAGAATACTATTTCAGTGGATGCTTGAGGTCTGCATTCACTCATCAAGGTTTTGAAGATCACCTTCATGCAAAATCTGAAATGAATATATGTGAGTGTTGAAATGAAGAACCACTAAAAGGGAACTTGCAACATCAAGGCATTTCAGTTGTATCTTCCACTTTTATTCAATATAATACAGTGGCATGTTTCTTTCCCATAAAATTATTCTCATTTTATTACATGACTCCTTGATCACATGTCTAAGTTTTCATTGAATCTATCATAGTTGCTTTTACTTTGGTTGGTTTGTGTCATTGTAGATCTGGTTTCACAAAAGCACTGAAGCGAAGCGGGAACAACAAAGATATAAGGAAGCAATCTCAAAGGTAAGTCATCAATTCCTTCTTTGACACTTAGATCAATGATTATAACTTAGGGAAGTGTCATGTCCTATCCTATTTTGTTCTAGATCCAGGTGGATCTAGGGAGATTAGTTTATGTCCGCATTTACCGATTTATCCTATAACATCAGGTCACGTGGAAGAAATATTCAATCCACTAGGTGTGTCCTTGGGGCAAGTCTCAAGTTGAGATACTGTCAATCAACACTCAACTCCTTCATATAGGCCAACTCCTAGCGAAGAAAAGGGGGGTGGTCCCTAAGAAAATAAACTAAGTCCAAGTAATCTATAACACAAAATTAATCTAGGAGTTTAATGAAAGAAAGAGAAATACAAGTAAATCTACTCTAGCAACATATAATGCCAACAATGTATATTTCTTATGTTACATGTATTAAGAAAATCAAACACTTCAATATGAATGATAACAACTGATAATGACAAATCAAAAGTTCTTGAAAGTAAAAGTTGATAAGAAAAATGGAAATAAAGTGGACCAGTGCCAATAGTAAGATAGTTGTTGCACAAATGAAAGATATATTGAGTGTTCTCTTGACAGAGTTTATTCACAAGTTTATTGCTTGAATTAGTGGGTTTATTTTTGCAAACACATGTGCATGTAGTTGCAAAAAGGAAATATAAGCTAAGTGTTTGTCCCTTTAGAGGTTATTCCTCAATTGGGTACAAAGAAAAATGCCAGAGGTCCAATGAGGAGAGAACAAATATCGTTAGAGAGTATCCCCCTGACTTCACACACAAGTTCAATGTAGGTTCCCAAGTGAACAATAACAACTATCGGATTTCCCTATTATACTAAATCCACACTAACCAGTTCCCATTCTGTATGGAACCCAATATCGAGCAAGCTCGCGAGAGTTAAGAACATTCTAGGGATGCCGAGGGCATGGTTTATTTTCCAAATTGAAATTGCAAAAAGGAAAAGCAAAAATGAAATCTAAACTAGAAATTGAAATCTAACTAATGTTTTGCAGTGTTGTGGATTTATGTTATCCTTATGTTAAAGAAAGCAAAGAAAAACAAAGGTAAATGGAAGAATCACACAAAAGACATCGACCCCCCCTAGGGGGATTGAAAATGGGCACTAGGTATCCCACTGATTTTATTAATGATTTACAATCTCTTTTTTGGGAATGCTTGTGATCCTTTATATAAGGAGGATCAACTAGCTTAAAAGTTTCAAAAATTTATTATGAATGGAGGAAAGTTGTTTCTGAGGGTCCCAGATGGTCCAAATCCTAAAAAATTGGGCAGATTCTCCTATTGGTTGTTTTTCTTTCCTACAAAACAGCAAGTAAACAACTCTTGAAGATGCCCAAAATCAATTTGGACAACTTGGGGAAAAAGCTCAAACTTGTAGCAAAAAATCCAAAGTAAAAAAGTAAGCTTAACTAGCAATTTTCAACCACAAACGCAAGCCAAATGATAAACTTCCTTAGTAGTTTTATTTTGTTCGGAACAACAAATAAAGTGGCACTGAATTTTCCAAATATTAAATTGAAAGCTCATAAACTTGATCTATCTTCTAGCCATAATAAATCTACTTGAAAACTACCTAAAAGATTGAAACAAACAAGCTAGATCTACTTTTAAAATAGATATTTTATAAATGAAATGAATATCTAACTTTATTTCATCATGCAATGATATTTTGCTTCAAATGTAACCTTAAAGTGAAAAAATAATTACTTTGAATGAAAGTAAAAAGAAAATAACTGGAAGAAAACTTTTAATTTTGTTGAGAAAGAGAAAATAAAGTGAAATGTTGGAAGCAAAGAAGTGTTGGGCTATGGAGTTCTCTTGATGGATTGTAGAGGGACTTTTTTCTTGTAAAAAGAGGTTGAAGATGATGAAGATTCAAGCTAGAATCGTCCACTCCTCCAATCCCAAGGCCCTACAATATACTTCGTCAAAGATGGTTGCTCCCTACATAGTGGATCTAGAAAACATGTTAGTTAACCAAAATAAACATGAGATGTTCAATAACATATGTAAACAAAAACAAGATTTAGAAATGAAAAATAGCTTAATAGATCTTGTTATTCAAGGACAAATTGACAAAATATAATTGCAAGAAATCAAGCCTACAATTATCTCAACACATCAAAGGAACTTGGAACATCCACACATTTTCAAAATACATAGGTATGACCTCCAAATTCTCTTTATTTCAATTCCAAAAGCATAGAATCATTACAAAAACATTTTCCCAAGTCTCCTTTTCTCCCAACAATGGAGAGAGGCCTCACATAAATAGTAATAAGGGAACACTTCCCAAGGAGGGAAGGCACATCACTTGGAGGAGAAAGGCGTGACAAGTGTAATAGACAAGTTTTCCACCTCTCTACTAACTCAAGAGGGAGCCACATGTGATAGGGTGAGAGAGTGAGAGGTCACCACCTCTCAAAAGGTAGGCGCCTCTCCTCAAGAGTGTGCCACCTCTTGAGAGGGGGGCACACCTATTCCTTGGAAAGGCCTCCAAACACATGTGGGTTTGACACATCACCCAACACAAGTCTCACTTAACTCACCTTTAAGTGCCACTCACTCTTAGTGAAGAGGAGTAAACTAGAAACATGTTTCAACATGTTTCCTAAAAAACAACATTGTTGATCTTTTGTCTTGTTAGCACCTCACTCTTAGTGAAGAGGAGTAAACTAGAAACATGTTTCCTAAAAAACAACATTGTTGATCTTTTGTCTTGTTAGCACTCTATAATTCCTAGAGGTTGTTAGGGGAAGAAGAAATTAACAGAGGTAACTTACCAAAACCACTTCGAAACTGGGATCTAGCCTTGCTAGTTTCAGAGAGGGATCTCTCTGTAAGATTTAGATCTGTTTGAGTTTTAGATATTAGGCTAGTTATAATAATCTGAGTTTGTTGTTTTGTTTATAAATATTGGCTGAAGTATTTCATTAAACATCCATTGGGCTATGGGGTCTGTGTTAAAGATTAAGATCAGATACAGTTTTTATGAGATTTCTTCACAGGGCGATATAATGAGAATGTTGGATCTATTATATTAAATGTGGTGGAAAGATAGAACAGGTGAGATATTCAATCAAGCAAAGAAGCAGTTAAGAATTTCTTTGATTAATATCAGATGATTAACATGAATATCGCTAAAGACTAGAAACAGAGTGCTCGAGACAAATTATGTTCATTAACTTCCTTTAAATGATTAGAAACAGAAAAAAAAGATGATTACAGAGTAAGATAAACATAAACAGAGCAAGATGAACATCTTCAACATCCAAACGCAAGAATCCTGTGAATCAGTCTTTTTATTATTGGTCGATCTTCTCAAAAAGATTACAAACATAGCTTCCTAGGTGCAAAAATCAACCCTCAATACTTCTAAGTGAGAATTATTTATACAATAATTACATCTGATCCTGTCATTAATGACTACGATATGGTGGAGGAAAAATCTAACTAACTAGATTACATATTACAAAATAATAGGACTGCTGGTGATCTGTTCCTATCTTGAGTGTTGATTTCTGGGAAAGTAATTGGTGATTCATCCACTCGACTTTGACTGTCTTCCTCATGTTGACTCGGATGTCCACCTCATCTCTACTTGAGTAAGGCACATAGGTCTTCCCATCTCTTTTGACTAGGGATGGAAACCTTGAGTAACCTTCTGTAAGTTTCATCCATCTCTGAGTACTTGGAAAAGGTTGGATTTTTGATGAAGATGTACTTTATCTCATGTTGGATGCTCAGGTCCAACTGTAGAGTTTCTAAGAAAGCATTGCCAATTATGCTCCCTTGTATGCCTGCAAATTTTGAACCATATTTTTCTACTGCGAGGTTCTTGTGTTTGTAGTCTGACAGAGTAATCAGTTTATCATTGATCACTAGTAAACCTGGAAGACCTTTCTTGTGTAGTGAGTCGGCCTCGCTGAAAAAGCTCTGCACTCCAATATCCATTGTTTGAGCTTTCTCCTCAAGTTGCAGCATCAATCCCTTCTTGGTCAAAACCTTCTTGACCTCAAGGATTTCTTATGTCTTATCCTCTATTTCCAGTGCTTCCAACTCTTCTTTGGTCTTGGAATTCAAAAACCTATTGATTTATGTGGCCTCGGTAAGATTTTCTCCCAATTATCCCTTTATCTTGTTGATGTATTTTCTGGCTCTCTGCACGAGTTCATGTTGTTCAAACACAATTTGTATCAAGGGCCATATTTCTGTCATTGAATGGCTAATGTCCATCTATATGTTTTCCTTGGCTTCTGACAATGTCTTGGCCATGACTGTCTCTTTCTGCAACTTTTGTATCTCTTGGGTGAGTCTCTGTGACTTGTGCATCTTTGTGTTGTAGCTGGACTGAAACATAGATTTCAGTTTCTGGAGGTTTTTTATCTCCTCTTGTAGTCTTTTAATTTCTTCTCCTTGCAGAGTCATGTCCTCCATTGACTTTGCCAATTTCTCAGAAGCATCTAGGGATGTTACTGGGATAGTTGATGGAAGTTTTTTTATATTGGTTTCTCATGCTGTACTGACTCTTGTGAGAGGAACTTCTTGCAATGGGATGAAATTCATTGGCACACTCTATTCCTTCTCTTTGACTAGATTATCTATCTCAACTTCCATCTCCTTGATCTGTGCATTCTGCTCCATGATTAATTTCATCATTTCCTCCTTGTGGCCTTCAGTCTCAGCCATCTCCTTTTCCTGTGAATCTTCAGTGGCTGGGAGCTTCAGTTTTTTCCTTAAGGAGGTTATGTTAGCATTCTTCTTCTTTAGCAGTTCCTCAGCTGCCTTAACATTTGATGGATCATATCCAATTTTGAGTACCATCTCCTCCATAGATTTG
>JASDQU010245327.1:1337-17302 GCA_032191745.1 Picea mariana | reverse complement strand
TTTGATTGGTCGAGATATATATTCTTTGTTATCAATTATTTCTTCTCTTTCAGTAGGTGGAATTTTGAATTTTATAACATATTTGACTAATCTTTTACCTTACAAATAAAGATTAGGAATCATCTTTACTTACTATGTTTCCATTATAATTATCATAAATATAATTGTAGCTATACATGTCAATATTGTAATATGAAAACATATAATAATATAATTGAGGTAGGGGAAGTGTTTAAGATTCTTAGTTACAACCTTGATTTTTATAATTATCAATGTTATTGAATAAGATGAATTGTTATTGAACAATGATTTGAAGAATGTGTCAATTATGTATCATATTATAAAATACTTTTTCAAGTTTATGTAATATTTTAATTTATCAAAGTTGTAGAGATTGTAATGGAGTTTATTACTTGGATATATTAAACGTGAGGAAGGTATTGTTAATGAGTCTTATCTTTATAGGCGATTATGTCATGTAACTCATCATTGTTTGTTAATCATTAATGTTACATTAGTAATAAATTAAAGAGTTCGTGTTAACGCTCAACAAATAAGTGTAAATCTTATGTTGATGTTTCTTAATGGTAAAGGTTTTGCATATATATATAATTATCATGAAGAATATAATAGATTGTGATTTGTTTCAGAATGTTGCATAGGTGGTACATTCTTGTTACTATATTGTTGGAATTTTAGTTGTGAAATTAGTCTAAGTCGATTTATGGAATAGATATCTTCTCATTCCTCAGAACGACTGCCATTCCTGAGACCTTAAATGATCAAAATCAATTAGATGAATCCTGGATTTGAGCGTCAATTATGTGTCTTGAAGATCCTAACCTTGCAGGTTAGGATTTAGGCGAGTAAACAATACATATTCTTACTCCTTTGTGTAATTGAATGATAAATATTTTACAAGCTAGATTTATAAATTTCTATTGATGATTGTATTATGATTTTTTATGAAAGTGATGTTGATTAAGAGTAATGTGATGTTAATTTAATAGATTTTTTACCTGTTATTATCTTATATTTTAGATTGAAATGTTTATGTACTTGTTGTATGATATTTGTCTTAACCTGTGTGTTCAAAAACAAATTACTACTTGTTGTATTCTCTTACATAGTGATGTTACAGAGATGACATTACATATGGTATTAGAGTGGGTTCAACTCTACGACAGTGGATCCATTACACCTTCCACTATTTTGTTTTATAGTTAAAGATGTATCACTAATACAATTTTGGATTTGTTCATGACAGTTATCATGGTCAGAGGACAAAGGATGAGTAGACGACGTGGTGCAGGAGTAAGAGGTACGCTTCCTCCAAGAACATTCACGCAGGAGGGATAAACTCCACGTGAAGAGGAGAAGACTACTGAGAAGGAGTAGGTTGTTGTGGGAGATGTGGTAGGTATGATGAGATCCTTCCAAAGGATGTCATAGGCATTGATCAACCACATGGATCGAGATGAGGGCATATATTCTGTGCCCAATGAGGGTTCACAATGCACTCCAATAGGCAGTAGTAGTATACACAGAGAACTTGCGAAAGTGAAATTTCCCAAGTTTTGGGGTGACACAAACGACTTAGCCATCGAGGCATGGTTGGAGAACATGGTGATGTGTTTTGCACTACGCTATTACACTTGCAACATGAAATTTTGCATGGTGGTCTTTCAATTGAAAGGGAGTTCTCTTATTTGGTGGAAGAAACTCTTACCTCAACTAAATATGGCCATTAAAGACGTGTCGTGGGAATTGTTCAAGAAACGATTCCAGGAGAGGTACTTGTCCGATGAATTCATTGAGTGGAAGATTAATGAGTTCAATGCCTTATGATAGGGTATTCGTATGGTACTGGAGTATGAGTTTAGGTACATAGAGCTACTTAGATATGCTTCACATATGAACACTGAGAAATTGAAGTTTAACAAGTTTGTGTTCGGCCTCAACTTCAACATCCGTGTGAAAGTGATGATATTGATGCCTCAAACGTTGCACGATGTAGTTCAGAAGGCCCTCATTGACAAGGAAGAGTTGAATAGTAGGGGCCAGGGAAGGACTCCTTCTAGACAGACACGATGAGTGCCACCTAGAGAACCGCAGCATCAAACACCAAACAAACAGACTTCTGGGCATTGTGATACACCCAGAGGACCTGTATTCTCAACACCACGTCAACAGAATCCTCATTAGAGGACTCCTTACAAGGAAACACAGTAGCAGCAGTAGCGTCGTCCGCAGAAAAAACAACATTTTAGATATGGTCCGCAGAATAGACCAATAAAACAGACTCTTAGGCCAATAGCTACTACTTCTAGGACAAGGAGCACTAGACTGAAGAATGGATGTTGGACATGTGGAGAGCCAAATTATTAGAGAGACTATCCTATTGATAAGGAAAGAGTTGTCATATCATCATGACCTATGACAATTGGATATTTGGGCAAGGCCCACGAGATACATGCAGCGGTGAAAAATTGTCAGGCCGAGTATCAGTCCACCATGCTTGCGACATCAAGTATGATCTTTGATYAACATTATAGTATTTTAATGGATCTAGGAGCTATTGAAATTTTGATATCTAGTGTTTCTCTTAAAATAATTAAGGTGAAGGCATTTGGATGAGTTTAGACATGTGGAGATGGCATCTGGTGCCAAGAAAAAGTTTAGAGAAAAATTTAAGGATTGTAACATTAACTTGGTTGAATTCTTGACATGTGTAAAAATGTATGTTACAATCTTGGGATCTTATGATATAGTGAGCGGAATGGAATGGTAAGAATTGAACGATGTGATACTTAACTGCAAAACAAAATGATTAAGTTTAAAATATGTCTTGGGACATATTATCGTACAATCTATACTTTCCCAAAGCCTAGAAGAAAGTAGGATGATATTTGCGTAACACAAGCGTAATCCTATCACTGTCACCCCAACAGGATACCCTTTTCTATTTAGGAGGAAAGACCTACTCCAAGGGAGACGTCCCTAGACCTAGTGGGTTGATTAAGGGAAATAAATAGTAAGTAAACCACCCCTCTCTCTATGTCACTCAATTCAAGTTTAAGTCTTGAAAGGTTGAAGTGAAAGGAATATAAATTTCACCTTCCCTTTACCAATACAACTAACCTCTGTGTTTTTTTATTACATCTTTAATAATTTTCAATTTTATTTTATTTTATTGAACTTATGTTATTTTACTATGTTTTTATAGACTGAAGATGATGAGGGTTGACAAGATTAGGAAAGAAATGGAAACATTTCAATCAACTTTTAATGTCAAATTCATTTCATTTCTTGACATGTAGATTTTTTTTCTCGCTATGTTATACACAAAGTTGACATTTCCCTAGGGTGGCAATGTACCACTTATTTATAGGAAATTCAATCAACTTCTGATATATCAAATTCATTTCATTTCCTTAAATGTGTAGATATTTTTTCATTCTATGGCATATAGAAAGTTGATATTTCCCTAGGGTGGCAATGTACCACTTATTTATAGGCATAAAAAATACATAGTTTTTTTATGATTTAATTTAAAATTATATCATTGTATTTATATATACATGTTTTTTTTCTTCCATGGTTTGAAATTGATTTAATTTTAATGGGGTATTTCGTGTGTGTGTGTGTGTGTGTGTGTGTGTGTGTGTGTGTGTGTTTGTTTCTCTCATGATTAGTACACTATAAAATAGACTTATACTAGTAATCAATACACTCAATATTTAAATATTATAAAAATAATAATTAGTAATTAATAATTAATGATAATGATAATAATAACAATAATTAGTATTATTGTTATTGTTAAATTAGTTATTAATAAAAATAATTAAATCATTAATACCAATTATGTCACAAATGCTAAAATTATGTAATTTTCACATTAAGAAGGAACAAAATGTATATATTATGATGTTAAAAAGACATTAATACCATTCAACAATCAATAATAATGACACCTATTAGATGCTAACATGATGCAAAAGTGATGTAGAATGGCACAAATATGACACTAAATGACCAAACTGATCCATTTGTTTATTACGCCGAAAGGCATACACCTATTGACAATGGGCAGATTTAATAGGGGTTTAGTGCTTAATAAGTTTTCTATGGACAGGATTAAATATGGCTGGAATATTCTTAGTAGTCACACAAAATAAATGGCTGTGATTTCAATCATTAACTTCCTAGCTATTATAAAGACATCCGTTTATGTGTTTACTTTTATACATTTACCTAATCATATTTAAAAATTACTTTGATAGCTAACTAATTGCCATGTAAGTGATTAACAAAAATTAAAATATTAACACCAGATAAATGAAGCTCAACCGTTTATTTGTTAATCAATAATAAAATTTAATATATTCTTTTAAGGATTCTTTTCATCTTATCAGCCTTTCGGCGTTGATCAACCACAATTATGTGGCTGTGCTAGTGCTATAACAATACTAATTTGACTCAATGATGATGCTCAATATGAAAAAATGAATACCATATCAACACACCATGATGTTAGTATGACACAATGTACATTTTTTTGATGCAAATGAAATGCAAAAAAAGAATCTCTGTGTGTTTTGCACAACAATATTTGATGCATTATAATGCACCCATGATACTATAAAACATTCTGTGTTTTGTTTTTCATTGCTAATATGACACCATGTAGAGAATTTATTGAAAAATACAATGCAAAGTTGACACAA
This sequence comes from Picea mariana, assembly GCA_032191745.1. Classification (NCBI taxonomy): domain Eukaryota; kingdom Viridiplantae; phylum Streptophyta; class Pinopsida; order Pinales; family Pinaceae; genus Picea; species Picea mariana. The sequence goes on along the minus strand of JASDQU010245327.1, from coordinate 12,572 downwards.
ATGTAATGTAAACTACGAAAACCCCCTTAATGTCCCATGTTGTTTCATCCAAGCTTGGAGTTTTTCCTTAGAAAATTACACTAGGAAACAATGTTAATTACGATGCTACAAGACTATATTATAGTAGTAGGAAGAGTTTTGGAATCTCTCCTCTTAAATTTTATTACCTCCATATGCATCATGGTGAAGAATTTTTGTTTTACACATTTTAGCTACTATCTATTTCATTCCATGCATATAATTATTTTTTGTTTGTTTTCTCCTTATAGTACTTGTGATATAAATCAATTGCAACTTCCAACATTGATACATGGTGTGGCCATCTCTATTACAATGCCCATATTGGTTATTTGTATCCTTTCTCTTTTGAAAAATGACAACAATATTTTTCTCTTTCCCCTTCCATTTCTTTCTTCCTATTCTTTTAGGAGAACCCAATTTTTTTGTCTACTTTGAATGCCTTAATTTTCCTTACTTTGAACACCCTGTAGTTTCCGTTGGAACTTTCATGAAATGGGGCATTGATTTCATGACCTGTAACCCTCACTCGGCCGGGGGGCATGGATACATTATTGTAGTCGTGGATTATTTCACAAAATGGGCTGAGGCGATGCCTACATTCAACAATACTGGGAAAACTGCAGCCCTTTTCATATTTAATCATATTATTACTTGATTCGGGATCCCGCAAGTTATCGTTACTGATCACGGTAGCTATTTTTGAAACTTTATGATGTCTAAACTTACCGATAAGTTGGGTCTTCGACATGAAAACTCAACCCCCTACTATCCACAGGCCAACGGCCAAGTTGAAGTAATAAATAAAATCCTTATCACTATGCTTCGTCGGATAATATGAATCCATGAGACCACCTGGCACATGATGTTGTTTTCAGCATTATGGGCCTATTGGATGTCTATGAATTCTGCTATGGGATTTACCCCCTTTCAACTAGTCTACGACATTGAATTCGTTCTCCCGATTGAATGTGAAATACCATCTTTGAAGCTAGCCGTCAAACTTCTCCCAAACACCTCTGCCGAAGAGGAACGTCTATTGTATCTTATGCAGTTAGATGAGACCCTTCGTGATGCCACCCTAGTTATTGAAACCCATAAGAAACGCGTAAAATCCCAATATGACAAGCATGTCAAGCCGCATGTTTTCTCTAAGGGATATCTAGTTCTCCTCTATGACCAAGATCGTGATCTATTAGGAGCTGGAAAATTTGAAGCTATGTGGCGAGGTCCATATATCGTCAAATGAGTGTTAGAGAAGGGAGCTTACGAGTTAGTAGATTATGATGGAATTCCTTTGAGTGAACCCATAAATGGGATTTACTTGAAGAAGTACTATTCTTAGACTGTCTCTGCATGAGTGCTTGTACTTTTATTGTACCATACTCTTGTGTGTTACTTTTGTGTGTTTTTCATTATTTGGTTTCGACCCCCAACTGCTTACCTTGCGTTGTGCTTGGTTTCCATATGTCGACGTCTTCTCTACCCTATATTGGCTTTGCCGATGGTGATGGCCGTAGTACTCAGAACCTAGCTTCTGTTGCTTGGGCAATCTATGCACCCACCAACAAACTTATCAATTTACAAGGTGTTTTCCTCAATCGTGCAACCATTAATATTGCAAAATATAGCGTAGTCATTGAATTATTGACCGATGATATCTCACTTGGGATTCGTCACTTCGTTGTACGACTTGATTCATAGCCAGTAGTGCTCCAGTTAAGTAATGTATACACTATCTGAAGTCCTACATTTTTATGGGCATATCTACGAATTTGCCTCTTGGAACATTATTTTGATTATATTGAATATCAACACATTCCTAGATGTCTAAATACATTAACTTATGCTCTAGCTAATTATGTGTTAGAAAGACATTTGAGACATTTATAAATCCAATCACACATTACACATTGTATATAAAACCAGAGTAAGCCGGTAGAAGCCTCATGTATTTATATAATGAAAATGTTTTACAAAAAAAAAGTGTTTTCCATCCAAGGACCAAAATATCAAAATATAGAGCCCATGGCTCCTACAAAATAGCATCACATATGCCGATCGAAATAGCATCATGGATGTCGCTCGCAATAGCACACTACTTTCCGTGCTACCCTACAAAGTAACCAACTAAGTGAGCCGGACTCGCCTACAGTATGGCATTGATAACGCCTCGAGACCTCCTCTATCGACATATCAGGAATGCCTACCATCAAGACTTCCAAGTTCTGCTCCATCGACTCATAGTCGTTGGCATCCCACCCTTCTACCACACGTGCCTCTCCTCACCTCTGAATCAGAGATGTGCCTGGAGGTCAATGTGGCCCTACATATGCATAGTCAAAAGTCTCTAATTAGTCTTTTGATCGAAAACACACAAAAAAAAACATCTAATATCCTAAAAACCACAAAACACTATAAAGAACAAAATGTCTTTCTTATTGATATCTCCCCACTGAAATCCTTCAGGGAGAGCCAAGTCGGGATCACTCTGAAAGTCCAGGCTGGCATACACATAATAATCAATCATCAAGATTTGGGGCCTTAACCAGTCAAAAAATGCATCATTGTACTTGATAATAGGACCCGCTACGTTCTGAGCCATAAGGTCACACTATCATTTCATTCTTGGGTTTCATGGGGCCGGTATTCCCCACTCTACCTGAAGCCATAAATGAGGGACTCTTTCTAAGAAGAAAGACACCAAAATGGACCCATACCCAAATTGCTTTAGGTCTCCTCTCTTGTTTTTCGTGAGTTGTGTCTTCATACTGCGGAGCACACCGTCACACCAATTAAATACTTGAGGTTCCAGACATTCAATGACATATTGAAAATAACTCTGGAGCACCATGTGCGGCGAAACGCTTCCTGCCATCCATGCAATGGTAAAGAGGATGGTTCTAAGAGTCAGATCCCGCACACCTCGGATAGCCACTTTACCTTTGCGCCTTTTGGCATCAGGTTCATAGTGCCGACGAATATACTCACTCATCGGCAAGCCACCACATCGACCCCCTGTCAGAGTCACATGTGCCCCACGACGAGATAACCCCATCATAAAGTAAATATCCTCAATGTCCAAGGAAAGAACATGAACACCCATGTGAAATACTTGTTGTTATGCATCCCACATATGGACCAAGTACTCTAATAGTCTCTGTTGGGCTCTCATGCCCTTGATCTTGAAAATTTTCAATAGGCCACATTGCCAAAGAGAATCGATGGTTCCTGGATCATTCAAATCCATAGAGTCGTCATCTTCATGCTCACGTTCTCTCCATTCCAACATTTTTGCAATAAAACATCTGCATGGAAGTAAGAGAGGACAGTTAGCACCTTTATCCATCCTTTTTGGGATTCTTTTTGGTTCAACGTTTTCTTTTCTTTTTTGGTTTTCGACCGCCGCAACTAAGCTTCATTTATAGTGTGGGATTTCCACAGGCGAGCCATTGGGCACCTGTGGAAATCCTTGATTTTCGCAGGGCCCGATATTGGCCACCTGTAGCGGCCCCAGCACACGCCTACCGGCCCAAAAATCACCCAAAAAATACATTTTTTGACCACCAAAAACAAATTTTAAACCATTGAAAAGGAAGAAGACGAAGAACTTACTGTTTTCATGGAAACCGTTTGTTGATTGATAGTTTGTGATCCTCGCAATCGACCGTCGAAGTAAGGGGTGAAAAAGGGGTTTTTAGACAAGTTCTTGACCAAATACAAATGAAATGGTAAAAAAGAGATCTTACTCTTATTTATTTCATTTTTTACCTTTTTTCATAATATTTTATATTATATAAATGTGTTTGGTTATAAACCCTCAAAACTAATAGTCTTGTGAGTGTCTTGTTTCTTGCAGGAAGAAGACTAGAGTCCTAATTAATGGAGTATGGATCTTTGTTCCGTAATTTGTTTTCTCTTCGTTACGCATATCGATACTTTTTAGGGTTTTTTAGTAAAACCTCGAGTTCACTCTTCGTTCGTTCTCATGCTTGAAAATTTATGAGAACGCAACCGAGTATACTTTTGTCATCCTTTCATACTCGTCTTGGTAACATGAAAAGCGACACACATGGAGTATAATTTAATATCTTTTCACACTCCATAAAAACGAAAATATTGTCGAGCGACCTTGTTCTCTTCATGCTCATAAAAGTATTTGAATAAAACGTTTGATGGGTGATAATTTGTCACTTTCTTAGTCCTGGCGAAATATTTTACAAAAAAGGAACTGAGAGAGTTCTCTTTAAGTGTTTTTCAAACTCTATAAACATGAAAAACCCCCGAATTCTCTATCTTTGGACTCGTTAAACAAACATCGAAAGACCCACATGGGACCGAACCACTCCTTCTTAGGGTTCGTTAAAAATACTCCGAGGGACTCGTTCGAAGAATGAGCTTATATTACAAGCATATGTTATCCTCCTCAAGCTTGTGTAAAAATAAAGAGGTACTCGCCAAAAATGGTGGGGGGGAATTTGGGAGGTACTCGCCAAAGAGGGTCTCTCCATCTGTGTTAGTGGCAATACTAGTCTCTCTTGAACATGACACCCCCTTCGTTATTTGAATCCGAGTTGGGAAATCCATTTGTCTCTCGTATGACTTTCTACAAGTTTACATCTTGGGTCATCTTTGAGTCAATGTTGCCAAGACTGTCGTTGTGTCATCTGTATGTTCAAGAGCAGTTTGAATAAGCCCTCTCTTGAGTCATCCATCTGCACTAGTTAATTCTTACTATGTCGTCCTTCCCTGTGTCGGTTTCAAATCATATTCATGTTTCACTCTATCCTAAATATGTTACTTATTTCATGTCATTGATGGGGGATACATCAAGGCCCTCCTGTGATGAGTCTTTTCCTGTCGACTTCAACTCATCATCCGGGAACAAGACTTAGAAATCGTTTAGTACCTCAGAGCTTGCACACCTCAATGGAAGGTTTCTTCACTCTTGACAGTGGATTCACATCATTGGTCCTTGATCGAGGGATTTCATTGAGTGTTCAACTTCATCTCATTTATTCACATTCGTTGGATTGTACTAAGGTACCTTTGGATTCATTGACATCAATGGTGATTTCTCTCGCACTTGTTAATGGTTTTCATCAATGACTAGTAATCAAGTGGTTTCTACCATGTTCGACTTCAACACTTGTAATGGCATGGTTATATTCGTACTTACGGATGACGAGATTGAAGACCCTGGATCTTATATTTTTGGCCCAGGTTGCGACGGAATATTGATGATTTGTGTTGACACATAGATCCACTTTGTATGTCTCGTGGCTATGGTTGCATCTGAATTTTTCTCCTATATAGATCCACAATGTATTATTAGTGGCCATGACTTACACTTATGAGTTCAATCATTTGTAGTATGAACATGGGAATTCCTACTTCAGATATGGTATCGTATTGTGTAGATGCTTGTTTGTTTGCAAGTTCCCGATTGGTGCGTCCTTTATTCTTGACACACACACACACACGTATTTTACAAATTATTTTGGTCGTCACAAGTTTTAACCTCATACTTTGGGGGGCATTATGCTACACATTATTTTGGTCACCCTGACGATGAATTTACAAGCATGTAATTAGGCCCTCAAAATCATCTTTTGCTTGAGAAAAGTGACTACTTTCCTCCTCTACAAGACTACTTTTTAAAAGGACGTCGCAGGCTACCCATAGTGTACAGTGCGGAAATCAAATATCTCCGTAGGCTGCTCTATAGCTAGCATGTGGAATTTCCATAGGCTGCTATATAGGCAAGGTGTGATGACGTTTGAAAGACAAAAGAGGAAAGAGGTTCAAGATGTTTCTAGAAGGGGAATCTTCTGGAATGTGAGGTGGCATCCATATGGTTACAATCCTACTGACTTCTCTAATATGGTGGGATCATCCTCATCCATTTAAACCACTTCATCTTCTCCTATATAATAATGGGCTTCTCATGGAAAAGTTTAAGCATAGTTAAGCAAAGTTGAGCAAAGGATTGCTGGAAGAATAGGTTGGAGATTGTGTGAAGAATACTATTTCAGTTGATGCTTGAGTTCTGCATTCACTCATCAAGGTTTTGAAGATCACCTTCATGCAAACTCTGGAATGAATATATGTGAGTGTTGAAATGAAGAACCACTAAACGGAAACTTGCAACATCAAGGCATTTCAGTTGTATCTTCTACTTTTATTCAATATAATACAGTGGCATGTTTCTTTCCCATAAAATTATTCTCATTTTATTACATGACTCCTTGATCACATGTCTAAGTTTTCATTGAATCTATCATAGTTTCTTTCACTTTGGTTGGTTTGTGTCATTGTAGATCTGGTTTCACAAAAGCACCAAAGCAAAGTGGGAACAACAAAGATATAAGGAAGCGATCTCAAAGGTAAGTCATCAATTCCTTCTTTGACACTTAGATCAATGATTATAACTTAGGGAAGTGTCATGTCCTATCCTATTTTTTTCTAGATCCAGGTGGATCTAGGGAGATTAGTTTATGTTCGCATTGATCGATTTATCCTATAACATCGGGTCACGTGGAAGAAATATTCAATCCACTGGGTGTGTCCTTGGGGCAAGTCTCAAGTTGAGATACTGTCACTCAACACTCAACTCCTTCATATAGGCCAACTCCTAGCGAAGAAAAGGGGGGTGGTCCCTAAGAAAATAAACTAAGTCAAAGTAATCTATAACACAAAATTAATCTAGGAGTTTAATGAAAGAAAGAGAAATACAAGTAAATCTACTCTAGCAACATATAATGACAACAATGTATATTTCTTATGTTACATGTATTAAGAAAATCAAACACTTCAATATGAATGATAACAACTGATAATGACAAATCAAAAGTGCTTGAAAGTAAAAGTTGATAAGAAAAATGGAAATAAAGTGGACCAGTGCCAATAGTAAGATAGTTGTTGCAAGAATGAAAAATATATTGAGTGTTCTCTTGACAAATTTTATTCATAAGTTTATTGCTTGAATTAGTGGGTTTATTTTTGCAAACACATGTGCATGTAGTTGCAAAAAGGAAATATAATCTAAGTGTTTGTCCCTTTAGAGGTTATTCCTCAATTGGGTACAAAGAACAATGCCAGAGGTCCAATGAGGAGAGAACAAATATCGTTAGAGAGTATCCCCCTGACTTCACACACAAGTTCAATGTAGGTTCCCAAGTGAACAATAACAACTATCGGATTTCTCTATTATACTAAATCCATACTAACCAGTTCCCATTCTGTATGGAACCCAATATCGAGCAATCACGTGAGAGTTAAGAACATACTAGGGATGCTGAGGGGATGGCTTATTTTCCAAATTGAAATTGCAAAAAGGAAAAGAAAAAAGGAAATCTAAACTAGAAATTGAAATCTAACTAATGTTTTGCAGTGTTGTGGGTTTATGTTATCCTTATGTTAAAGAAAGCGAAGAAAAACAAAGGTAAATGTAAGAATCACACAAAAGACATCGATCCCCCCTAGGGGGATTGAAAATGGGCACTAGGTATCCCACTGATTTTATTAATGATTTACAATCTCTTTGTTGGGAATGTTTGTGATCCTTTATATAAGGAGGATCAACTAGCTTAAAAGTTTCAAAAATTTATTATGAATGGAGGAAAGTTGTTTCCAAGGGTCCCAGATGGTCCAAATCCTAAAAAATTGGGCAGATTCTCCTATTGGTTGTTTTTCTTTCCTACAAAACAGCAAGTAAACAACTCTTGAAGATGCCCAAAATCAATTTGGACAACTTGTGGAAAAAGCTCAAACTTGTAGCAAAAAATCCAAAGTAAAAAAGTAAGCTTAACTAGCAATTTTCAACCACAAAGGCAAGCCAAATGATAAACTTCCTTAGTAGTTTTATTTTTTGTTCGGAACAACAAATAAAGTGGCACTAAATTTTCCAAATATTAAATTGAAAGCTCATAAACTTGATCTATCTTCTAGCCATAATAAATCTACTTGAAAACTACCTAAAAGATTGAAACAAACAATCTAGATCTACTTTTAAAATAGAGATTTTATAAATGAAATGAATATCTAACTTTATTTCATCATGCAATGATATTTTTCTTCAAATGTAACCTTAAAGTGAAAAAATAATTACTTTGAATGAAAGTAAAAAAAAATTAATCGGAAGAAAACTTTTAATTTTGTTGAGAAGGAGAAAATAAAGTGAAATGTTGGAAGCAAAGAAGTGTTGGGCTATGGAGTTCTCTTGATGGATTGTAGAGGGACTTTTTTCTTGTAAAAAGAGGTTGAAGATGATGAAGATTCAAGCTAGAATCGTCCACTCCTCCAATCCCAAGGCCCTACAAAATATTTCTTCAAAGATGGGTGCTCCCTACATAGTGGATCTACAAAACATGTTAGTTAACCAAAATAAACATGAGATGTTCAATAACATATGTAAACAAAAACAAGATTTAGAAATGAAAACTAACTTAATAGATCTTTTTATTGAAGGACAAATTGACAAAATATAATTGCAAGAAATCAAGCCTACAATTATCTCAACACATCAAAGGAACATGGAACATCCACACATTTTCAAAATACATAGGTATGACCTCCAAATTCTCTTTATTTCAATTCCAAAAGCATAGAATCATTACAACAACATTTTCCCAAGTCTCCTTTTCTCCCAACAATGGAGAGAGGCCTCACATAAATAGTAATAGGGGAACACTTCCCAAGGAGGGAAGGCACATCACTTGGAGGAGAAAGGCGTGACAAGTGTAATAGACAAGTTTTCCACCTCTMTACTAACTCAAGAGGGAGCCACATGTGATAGGGTGAGAGAGTGAGAGGTCACCACCTCTCAAAAGGTAGGYGCCTCTCCTCAAGAGTGTGCCACCTCTTGAGAGGGGGGMACACCTATTCCTTGGAAAGGCCTCCAAACACATGTGGGTTTGACACATCACCCAACACAAGTCTCACTTAACTCACCTTTAAGTGCCACTCACTCTTAGTGAAGAGGAGTAAACTAGAAACATGTTTCAACATGTTTCCTAAAAAACAACATTGTTGATCTTTTGTCTTGTTAGCACCTCACTCTTAGTGAAGAGGAGTAAACTAGAAACATGTTTCCTAAAAAACAACATTGTTGATCTTTTGTCTTGTTAGCACTCTRTAATTCCYAGAGGTTGTTAGGGGMAGAAGAAATTAAYAGAGGTAACTTACCAAAACCACTTCGAAACTGGGATCTAGCCTTGCTAGTTTCAGAGARGGATCTCTCTGTAAGATTTAGATCTGTTTGAGTTTTAGATATTAGGCTAGTTATAATAATCTGAGTTTGTTGTTTTGTTTATAAATATTGGCTGAAGTATTTCATTAAACATCCATTGGGCTATGGGGTCTGTGTTAAAGATTAAGATCAAATACAGTTTTTATGAGATTTCTTCACAGGGCGATATAGTGAGAATGTTGGATCTATTATATTAAATGTGGTGGAAATATAGAACGGGTGAGATATTCAATCAAGCAAAGAAGCAGTTAAGAATTTGTTTGATTAATATAAGATGATTAACATGAATATCACCAAAGACTAGAAACAGAGTGCTCAAGACAAATTATGTTCATCAAATTCCTTTAAATGATTAGAAACAGAAAAAAAAAGATGATTACAGAGTAAGATAAACATAAACAGAGCAAGATGAACATCTCCAACATCCAAACACAAGAATCCTATGAATCGGTCTTTTTATTACTAGTCGATCTTCTCAAAAAGATTACAAAGATAGCTTCCTAGGTGCAAAAATCAACCCTCAATACTTCTAAGTGAGAATCATTTATACAATAATTACATCTGATCCTGTCATTAATGACTATGATATGGTGGAGGAAAAATCTAACTAACTAGATTACATATTACAAAATAATAGGACTGTTGGTGATCTGTTCTTATCCTGAGTGTTGATTTCTGGGAAAGTAATTGGTGATTCATCCACTCGACTTTGACTGTCTTCCTCATGTTGACTCGAATGTCCACCTCATCTCTACTCGAGTAAGGCACATAGGTCTTCCCATCTCTTTTGACTAGGGATGGAAACCTTGAGTAACCTTCTGTAAGTTTCATCCATCTCTGAGTACTTGGAAAAGGTTGGATTTGTGATGAAGATGTACTTTATCTCATGTTGGATGCTCAGGTCCAACTGTAGAGTTTCTAGAAAAGCATTGCCAATTATGCTCCCTTGTATGCCTACAAATTTTGAACCATATTTTTCTACTGCAAGGTTCTTGTGTTTGTAGTCTGACAGAGTAATGAATTTATCATTGATCACTAGTAAACCTGGAAGACCTTTCTTGTGCAGTGAGTTGGCCTCCCTGAAAAAGCTCTGCACTCCAATATCCATTGTTTGAGCTTTCTCCTCAAGTTGCAACATCAATCCCTTCTTGGTCAAAACCTTCTTGAACTCAAGGATTGCTTCTGTCCTATCCTCTATTTCCAGTGCTTCCAACTCTTCTTTGGTCCTGGAATTCAAAAACCTGTTGATTTATGTGGTGTCGGTAGGATTTTCTCCCAATTATCCCTTTATCTTGTTGATGTATTTTTTGGCTCTCTGCACGAGTTCATTTTGTTCAAACACAATTTGTATCAGGGGCCATATTTCTGTCATTGAATGGCTAATGTCCATCCATATGTTTTCCTTGGCTTTTGACAATGTCTTGGCCATGACTGTCTCTTTCTGCAACTTTTGTATCTCTTGGGTGAGTCTCTGTGACTTGTGCATCTTTGTGTTGTAGCTGGACTGAAACATAGATTTCAGTTTCTGGAGGTTTTTTATCTCCTCTTGTAGTCTTTTAATTTCTTCTCCTTGTAGATTCATGTCCTCCATTGACTTTGCCAATTTCTCAGAAGCATCTAGGGATGTTACTGGGATAGTTGATGGAAGTTTTTTTGTATTGGTTGCTCATGTTGTACTGACTCCTATGAGAGGAACTTCTTGCAATGGGATGACATTCATTGGAATACTCTATTCCTTCTCTTTGACTAGATTATCTATCTCAACTTCCATCTCCTTGATCTGTGCATTCTGCTCCATGATTAATTTCATCATTTCCTCCTTGTGGCCTTCAGTCTCAGCCATTTCCTTTTCATGTAAATCTTCAGTGGCTGGGAGCTTCAGTTTTTTCCTTAAGGAGGTTATGTCAGCATTCTTCTTCTTTAGTAGTTTCTCAGCTGCCTTAACATTTGATGGATCATATCCAACT
>JASDQU010245326.1:50030-62559 GCA_032191745.1 Picea mariana | reverse complement strand
TTCCCTTGACTCATTTTTTTCCAACTTTCTATTGCTAATATTTTCTTTCTTTATGTTCTTAATCTCTTTAATGAGTGATTCATTAAGGAATTGCATCTTGGAAAACTCATCATCTTTCTTAATAATATGTTTCTTAGTTCTTCATTCTCCTTTTGCAATTTGGAGACTTTTTCTTCTGATTCATATAATTCCACTTGAATTTAATGCATTTCCTCCATTTTTTAATCCTCGATCCATTTATTTGAGAAGAGTTCTTCAAAAAATTTCCATATGGGGGAGAATTTAGTACCTTCATCAAGGCTATCCCACCACTTAAAATATTCACCCCTTAAGTAAAATCCTACCTTAAAGATCTCAAATCATTTTTCTTTATCATCCTCAACCATTCCCTAGGATTGATTTCATCTTTATCTTCATCTCCACTAAAGCTAGGTATTGCCATTGATTCTTAATTGAGGTCTAACCTAAGCCTCAACTTACAACCTTGATATGTTAGGAATATTGATTTCAAATAGTTATAATCCTTGTTCCAATATAATATTCTATGTTTTCTCTTTCCAATGGCTTTTGAATCAACTCAATCAGACATCCCACTCAAAAGTTACGATAGTTTTAAGTAAATGTACCTTTGAAACCCAGATTTGAATTATGTCCTCCTGGCCGACCTTCCCTTTGATGTATTTTTGAAATTTTGGCTTGTAGTACTCTGAAATGTCTTCTCTGCAATGCCACAAGTCTAACCAAAATTGGATGTGCCAAGTGAAAGCTGGCGTAACTTTCCCAAACCTTTTTGATTTGTTACCTTTCTTAGAGAGCAAAATTGTAGAGAATGCCATGTGCCCAATATTTAATACAAGAATATGAAATTTGTACCAGAAATATTATGGATTTCCCTCTGTCTAATGCAATAGGTCTCACTAAATTTTGATCCTCTCTGAAGAAGATATGACATTTTTACCCAAAACACATGTTTGAGACAAGTTACATGACTAGTCAAAAACCCTATCTTCCACAAGGTGTATCTAAGAAAGAACAATAATCCATAAGCTTAAATTTGTGCCACATGTACCCTGATATGTCTTATAAACAATCTCCATGTTTCTCTTTCTGAAGTGGCATAAAAAAAAAATTATAGTGAAAATTCCAAGATGACTTGCTTGTGAAAGCAAAACCCTAGGATCAATGCTCTGATACCAAATGTAATGTTCCAAATGCTTAAAAATATAATAACAAAACATAAGTACAAACCATGTACAAAATGTGAGCATGGAGCAAAACTCCAAGATAGATAAGTTACACAATAACTCCTTAGAGAATAGGAGAACCTCCTCCACTTAACCAAATTCATTCATACATCCTCATTCATATCTCCACAATAATGAATACATGATCTTTATATATACCTATTCACACACTACACATGAAGCCCCTTTACTATTAGGCCGACCCTATTACATATATATTTACATATTACATGTACATTTAGCTCCATATATGCTCCCCCTTGAGATCATATCATATACATTTATCCCTATATGTGCTCCCCTTGGGTCATAACATATATTATATGCATTAAACAATGATTTTTCATCAAACTGACTTATGCATATAAAGTTTTCAAGAAGCAAACTTCATATTGACATGTCTTGAGTTCATTGCCATATAAAAATGGTATATCCATATTCATGTGTTAGGCCCAAAAGCAAGGAAAACAAACCACATAAAAGTTTATATCCATTAAATCTATCAACTTAATATGCTTTGAATGTCATAGTGTAGGAATTAAACTTGATTTCACTATGCATATAATCATAGGAACATAACAAACCCTTTGCAAATTATTTCATAAGAGCTATATTAACGCTACCACAATGATGAGAAGTGAACATAGTTACCATTACTTGATGTTTTCACAAACTTCCATGTATCATACTTAAATGCAAACACGCATTTTGCATCATCTAAACACGTGTATAGATAAACACCACAAGAAATTTGAATCAATCTAACATTGCTTCAAAGTACCAGAATTGAAATGATGTCACAACTGAAACGGATGGTATGCCAACATCCTGAGGGAATTGTTATGTCTTGGAAATAGTCACTTAGGTGTGTTTTCTTCTAGGGGACCCCACCTATTATTATTTCATTATAAATATGTATAGGCTTTGCAATACTTTGCAAGCTTTAATAGTAGGTGACAAATTATGAGTCAACATGCCCCTAGTTGGTAATTACATCTTACCAAGTTCTAAAGATTAGAAACTTTGATTATGTTGGCATGCCATCACCTAGCCATTACAATAATTTAGGCATTGAGTAGCATTTGTAAGATAAGTGATAAATCAAAGACTTGAACTATCTTTTATGCCCATTACACATGCACAAAGTGCAAAGTTTGAAAGAGACCAATTCCATAGTAAAGCACTAAATTTACGATGAATAACATCCAATTGATAGGTCATTTTTCAAAACTTATCGAGAGTATATTGCTCTCTATGAAGGGAAAATGGATGCAGTGAAACTTTATGTAGTGATACTTTATTCTAATGGGATATTTCCAAACAATTTTGACATTTATTGTAACAAGTTAACTTGCATACTTAAGGAAATACCATTTTCTTATAGCCCTCATTATGTTGATTTGGCTAATCAATTGCATATTGCTTTATCATCTTTGGAATGAGTTTTTGTTATGAACACTACCAAAGACAAAAAATAACCCACACACAATTAAAGGAGTAAATACAATTATGTAAGTATGATTGTCATATTGTACACATATCCATACACTAAATTGTATCACTCTTTATAGGAGTACAAAAATGTGGGAGAGTTATCAAAGTTGACCCAAGTATCCATTAACGTACTATACAGGAAGCTTCTAAATGAAGAAATATGTACATGGGATATTTTAAGAAAGTACACACAAATGTGTACAATACATGAGAATATACAATATAATATAATAGTCCATGGGGTTGTCTCATCATTTACTCATGTACAACCTTAATATATTAGGAATAATGATTTCAAATAGTTATAATCCTTGTTCCAATATAATATTCTATGTTTTCTCTTTCCAGTGGCTTTTGAATCAACTCAATCGGACATCCCAATCAAAAGGTTATGATAGTTTTAAATAAATGTACCTTGGAAACCCTGATTTGAAGTTTGTCCTTCTGGCCGACCTTCCCTTTGATGTATTTTTGAAATTTTGGCCTATAGTACTCCGAAATGTCTTCTTTGCAATGCCACAAGTCAGACCAAAATTGGATGTGCCAAGTGAAAGTTGGCGTAACTTTCCCAAACCTTTTTGATTTGTCCTTTCCTAGAGAGCGAAATTGTACATAATGCCATGTGACCAATATTTAATACAAGAATATGAAATTTGTACGAGAAATACTATGGATTGTCCTCTTTCTAATGCAATAGGTCTCACTAAATTTGGATCCTCTCTGAAGAAGATATGACATTTTTACCCAAAACACATGTTTGATACAAGTTACAGGACTAGTCAAAAACCTTATCTTCCACAAGGTGTATCTAATAAAGAACAATGACCTAGAAGCTACAATTTCTGCCACATGTGCCCTGATATGTCTTCTAAACAAACTCCATGTTTCTCTTTCTGAAGTGGCGCTGAAAAAATGTTATAGTGAAAATTCCAAGATGACTTGCTTGAGGAAGTAAAACCTTAGGATCAATGCTCTGATACCAAATGTAATGTTACAAATGCCTAAAAATGTCATAACAAAACAGAAGTACAAACCATGTACAAAGTGTGAGCATGGAGCACAACTCCAAGATAGATATGTTACACAATAACTCCATAGAGAATAGGAGAACCTCCTCCACATAACCAAATGCATTCATACGTCCTCATTCATATCTCCACAATAACGAATACATGATCTTTATATATACCTATTCACACACTACATATGAATCCCCTTTACTATTAGGCCGACCCTATTACATATATATTTACATGTTACATGTACATTTAGCCCCATATATGCTCCCCCTTGAGATCATATCATATACATTTATCCCTATATGTGCCCCCTTGGGTCATAACATATATTATATGCATTAAACAATGATTTTTCATCAAACTAACTTATGTATATAAAGTTTTCAAGAAGCAAACTTCATATTGACATGTCTTGAGTTCATTTCCATATAAAAATGGTATATCCATATTCATGTGTTAGGCCCAAAAGCAAGGAAAACAAACCACAAACTTTTAAAAGTCTATATCCCTTAAATCTATCAACTTAATATGCTTTGAATGTCATAGTATAGGAATTAAACTTGATATCAATATGCATATAATCATAGGAACATAACAAACCCTTTGCAAATTATTTCATAAGAGCTATATTAACGCTACCACGATGATAAGAAGTGAACATAGTTACCATAACTTGATGTTTTTACAAACTTCCATTAATGAAAACAAGCATTTTGCATCATCTAAACATGTGTATTGATAAACACCACAAGAAATTTGAATCAATATAACATTGCTTCAAAGTACCAGAATTGAAATGATGTCACGACCGAAATTGATGGTATGCCAACATGCTGACGGAAATGTTATGTCTTGGAAATAGTCACTTAGGTGTTTTTTTTCCTAGGGGACCCCACCTATTATTATTTCATTATAAATATGTATAGGCTTTGCAATACTTTGCAATCTTTAATAGTAGGTGACAAATTATGAGTCAATAGCCCCCTAGTTGGTAATTACATCTTACCAAGTTCTAAAGATTAGAAACTATGATTATGTTGGCATGCCATCACTTAGCCATTACAATAATTTAGTCATTAAGTAGCATTTGTGATGCAAGAGCATCGCCAACAAGCACGCGTGGCAGGACGAATCAACGCCTTTAAATAATTTTAGAATCTTAAACGTTGGTGTTTCCTGCAAATATTTTGGAGCTAATTGAAAAATTGAAGAAGATCAAACGCTTGGGCACTGAATGATCACGAGTGATATGGGAGTTTCACTCCTAGTCTTGAATGTAATGGAACTTAGGTAGTAGTTAGGTTTTTGTTTTTTTATAGTAAACGAGTAGTCGGGGGGGACCCTAAGAACCCTTTGAGATAAATAAAGGTTTTATACGCCCGAATGAGGCTGCTCCAAGTTAGTAGGAGATTGTTGTGATTTAGAGTTGCTAAGTTTTTAATTGTTATTTTATCATAGCTATAGCCATTTACATCTGAATGAATATAGCAGAGGAAAATTGATCCAATGCATGGTGTTTCTAAAGTTTGCAATTCCCTGTTATTGTAGTTTTCATGAATGAATGAGTTATATTGTTGAGTACATGAAATTGTGAAATGTTTATATAAGTTTTGTTTGTCCTCTTTGTTGAGTTCATGCAAGGTGTGCACACAGTCCGCAAGGAGTGCATTGGCAGAGCCTATCTCGACTCGGAAGCTCAGAAGAGATAGCATGAAACTTCCCTTTGCAAGGAGTGCAAAGTGACTACTGCAAGGTGTGCACAGTTGCCCACAAGAAGTTAAGTCTTGCATGATAATCTGTTGCAAGGAGTGCATAGATCCAAAATTCGACTAAGCGTCAAAGTAACCCTTTAAGGAGTCAAGAGAGCAGAAAGACATAAATCTCAAGAGAGATAGCTAGGGAAATATTCAAAGGGAGTGGAGTACTGAAGGTTTCGTGAGTTACTGGATAAGATCCATCTAGGAGGGAGTGGGATCATTTCAGACCATTGGATTTGAGAAAAGTGCACGAGCTTTAGCTTTTGTGTACACGTCGAGAGAGAAAAGTCGTGAAGAGCCGAAGTAGATCCTGATCGTTGGTCACCAAGGGGATACGTGTCAACAGATCGGAGGTTTCGGGAGAAATCACTTCGAATATTTTCAATTGAGATTAGAAACTCCCTCACCCTGGAGTTTGAAGTGAATCTAAACCATTAGATCCAGAGGGACGCGTGGCGACGGATCGTGAGCCTCAGGAGGGAGCGAGAGTTGAGAGTTGAAACTCCCAAAGTGCGAAGATCTGAAGTGAATCCTAGCCATTTGATTCAAAAGGACACACGGCAGGAATCCATGGACTCCAGGTAAATACCCAAAGCGAAACATAGCCATACGATTTAGGAGAACATGCGACATAAATTCGTGGACCCTGGGTAAAGATCTGAAGTAAATCATAACCGTCAGATTAAGGAGGAAACACGGTAGAAATCCATGGGCTCCGGGTGAAGCCCTGAAGTGAATAGTAATCGTCGATATGTAGGAGACACGCGTCAATAGATTGTGAAGATTCAGATAAAGGCACCTTGGGGGGAAAGCGAAAGTTGAGAGTTGAGATCTCCGAAGTCTGAAGTCTTGAAGAGGGATAGGGTCATTGATTTGAGGAGGATACGTGGCAGGAGATCAACCATTTCAAAGAAATTAAGGTTTGTTAGTTGAAACCTCCGAAACCTAAATTGACGAAGCAAATCACAACCGTTGATTTGAAAGGGGCATGCGTTAATAGATCATGGAGATCTAGGAAGGCGTGTTCTGGAGAGAAGGAAGGAAAGGAGGCAGATATGAACTGTTTATTGAGAGGCTCCACCCGAGATTGCGAGATCAATGGTCATGCCAGATTGCGGGGACAAAAAGTGATCAGACTTTAAAATTTTGAGAGCGGGTCGCAATTGAAACCACGGTATTGCAAAGGGGACACATGGCGATTGATAGTGAATTATGAGGAGAAAAGTGGGTTGATCCCAAAGTACTCTCGACCATGCCCGCAATCATGTGTTTACGCGAAGACATAGCCTGAGGTCACATACGAGAGAGGGCTAAGGAGAGAGGAGCTTGCGCCTGAAACTTGAGAATTTAGCAGTGCGAACGAAGAGGTCATGAGTACCATAGGACCTGCACTAGAGGAATGAAAGGACCTATGTTAAATCGTAAAGTGAGACCAGTAAGGTTTCAGGGAGCCAATTTGGCTTGGAATTGAAGATCCTTGACTGGGAGGTCGAGAAACCCTAAGGAGAGAAGCGGGGTCTGCATCAATTTGTAAGATAAGTGATAAATCAAAGACTTGAACTATATTTTATGCCCATTACACATGCACAAAGTGCAAAGTTTGAAGGAGACCAATTCCATAGTAAAGCATTAAATTTATGATGAATAACATCCAATTGATAGGTCATTTTTTCAAAACTTACCGAGAGTATATTGGTCTCTATGAAGGGAAATTGGATGCAGTGAAACTTTATGTAGTGATACTTTATTCTAATGGGATATTTCCAAACATTTTTTACATTTACTGTAACAAGTTAACTTGCATACTTAAGGAAATACCATTTTCTTATAGCCCTCATTATGTTGATTTGGCTAATCAATTGCATATTGCTTTATCATTTTTGGAATGAGTTTTTGTTATGAATACTACCAACAACAAAAAATAAATCACACACAATTAAAGGAGTGAATACAATTATGTAAGTATGATTGTCATATTGTACACATATCCATACACTAAATTGTATCATTATATATAGGAGTACAAAAATGTGGGAGAGTGATCAAAGTTGACCCAAGTCTCCATTAACGTACAATAAAGGAAGCTTCTAAAGGAAGAAATATTTACATGGGAGCTTCTAAGAAAGCACACACAGATGTGTACAATACATGAGAATATACAATATAATATAATAGTCCATGGGGTTGTCTCATCATTTCCTCTCCGCTTAGATAAGATTGCCCCCAATATGTCATGTAAAGATGATAATTGTTTCTTAAACACTCATTGGGACATCCACTTAGCTTGAGTTGGCAATGGATCTTTGGAACCAACTCAATAATTTTTACTAGATTTTTTTAGGGTGGTGTTGATCTGAAACTAGTCCTAAATGCTTTTTTACACTAATTTGAATTCTTATACAAAGCTTCTCAATTTTTTTGCAATTTTCACTAAAAAATGGTTTAATCAATATTTAAAGACTACAAATTTAAAACAAGAATTGAAATAACACAGACAATGCTCAACAAATTGATAACGAAGTTCACCCATATGGGCTTATACATCTCTGGGTTTGCTTCAAATGATGAACCGATCCATTCAAAAGGATGTAAAGTACAACATTTCACCTCTTGACATCAAATAATTCATTCAATCTGCAAGAACAATCTTTGATGTCATAACACATGTGCATGTATATGCCAAGCTGTGGGTTCGATCATCCATCCTTCAAACCCTTGTGCAACCTTACCTTAAAACATATCACGAGGTGTATCCTCTTATGCTCTTAGGACACAACCTCTTTTTTATATTGTTTCCAAATAATGCTATTGAACCGGGAGGCCCGCAATGAAAACTAACTCATAAATGATGTGTCTCGATATGAACAGAAGAATATTTGCAAACATGGATCATTGAGGCACTCAGGTGACCACGTCTTGCATTAATTGGTTGGCATGATACATGAATGGTTTAAAAATAGCTTTCAAGTCATTTTTAAAACCGACCTCCACCACATTGCTTAGGATTTGGGTGCTTCCAAAGACAGAAGACCAAACAAACCTGTTTTCTATGGAATATTTTGTCTTGATAAGTTGTGGGGATCTTCCTGGATCACTTCTCCCTGCTAAGAAGATTTTGGACCACCAAAATTTTGGTATTTTTTTCAAAAAATAAGTGAGGGTACAACTCCCTCACTTTTCCGGTTTCCATACATCACACTTTAGTTAGATGCATTTCTTTTAGACCCACATGAAGATACTCCACATCACCTCTTCATGAAGTCCTCACCCTCTTGTCAAGAATAACATCTTCCTGCAACTCATGAAGATATTTAGGGGAAATATCATCAACATAAGGAACTTCACCATTCTCACCTTGATCCATGATCATAAGCATATAGTTTCAAGTTTTAAATATTAACCACATAATACATCTGCATATATGGAGGTAACTCAAACCGAAAAGTGTTGTTACCAATGTTTTCCAAAATTTTAAATGGACCATACTTGATTGGCTTGATATTTTTATCTTCACCTTTAAGGCATTATTTTATGATGTATAGCCAAACTTGATCACCAACTTGGAAGTGATTATCAACCTGATGCTTTTCATGCCTAGCCTTATACTTGGCTTGGATTTTTTCTAATTGTTCCTATATGGCTTAATGAACCAATTGGGTCTTATGAATGAACTTCTTTGCTTTGTCTACATCACTATGCCCATCTGCCACTGAATATTTCCCAAAAGTGAAGTCTAAAGGAGTCTTAGGCAAATAACCAAAACATGTATGAAAAGGAGACCTTTGCATAGAAGAATATATGAGATGGTTATAGGAATGTCGTACATAATAAAATTATTCATCCCAAAGCTTAGGATGCTTGTTACAATATCCTTGGAGTAAATGTATTGTTGGAATATTATTCACCAATATTGAGAGGGGGATGAATCAGTATTGAGCACTTTTTACCATTTTTAATCACGACATGTAAACATTAACTTATCAACAATTCCATTCACCTATGATTTCATTTAACATATCATAAAAATATAACCACATATGCACAATACACAAGAATTTTACATGGAAACTGATGCAGACCCCCATTGTCTTCTCGGGTTTCTCGAGCTCTCGGTCAAGGATCTTCGATTCTCGGTGCTGAATTGGCTCTCTGAAACTTTAATGGTCTCACTAGTGATTTAACACAGTCCCTTCCAGTCTGTTGGTGTAGGTTCTATGACACCCACAACCTCTCCTTTCACGCTGTTGAACTGCCAGTTCCAGGCGCTAGCTCCTCTTCTGTTAGCTCTTTCCCGTATGTGATCTCGGGCTATGTCCTTGCGTAAACACGTGATTGTGGGCATGGCCTAAATTGGTTTAAGGCCATACTGATTTTCTCCCCGCAATTCAGCTCCAGCTGCCATGTCTCCCTTTTCCAATACCGTGGTTTCAGTTGCAACCTGCTCTCATATTTTTAAATTCCAAGCACTTTCTGTCCCCACAATGCAGTGAGGCCAATGATCTTGCAATCTCAAGTGGGACCTCTCGATCAACAGTTCAAATCTTCTTCTTTCAAATCAACGCTCATGATTTACTTCACGATTTAGGTTTTTGAGTTTTCAACTCTCAAACCTCACTTTCTCCACAATGACAGATCTCCTGCCACATTTCCTCCTCAAATCGATGGCTCTAGCTATTTCAGGATTTCGGACTTCGAAAATCTCAAATCTCAAACTTCACCTTTCTCCAATTTCTTTTATCCGAAGCTTTCGATTCACTGAAGCGTGTCTCCCGCAGATCGACGACTGCGATTCTTTCGGGTCTTCAGGCTTCGAAAATATCAACTCTTAACTTTTGCTTTCTCTCGAAGTGCGCAGGTTTTTGCCACACATCCCTCTAGATATGACTGTCTAGATTCACTTTGGAGTTCGGGTTTCGGGAATTTCAAATCTCAAATGAAACCCACTTGCTTTTGTTTGAAGCTCGTGATCTGTCACCACACGCCCTTCTGGATTTGACAGTCTGTATTTACTTCGGACATTCAGGTTTCAGGATTTTTGTCTCCTCAATACTTCGAATCCTCCAATACACGAAGCCCCGAAAGAACCCACGATTAACAACTGCATAACTTTTCCCAGATTCGACGGCCCGGGACATTCTCAGTCCTCTGAACGGATCTCAGTCGTCACTTCGCAACCTTAAACATACTTCCTCCTCTCTGTTGATTCTTGGTCGTTATCTCTCCTGAGCTTGATTTTGACACACTCCTTGCGAACTCAAAATCTCTGATGAAATTTGGGCTTAGTGATTTCTTCCAATGAAATCTCTTTATGCACTCCTTGTGCTTCACAGTCCTGTTTTCGACACTTAGTCGATTTTTGAATCCATGCACTCCTTGCAATAGGATCTCATGCAAGACTTAAGTTCTTGCGACGACTGTGCATACCTTGTAGCAGTCTCTTTGCATTGCAAGGGGAAGTTTCACGTTTATCTCTTCTGATCTTCTGAGTTGAAATAAACTCTGTCAACGCACTTCTTGCGGATTGTATGCACACCTTGCATGGACTCAACGAAGAGAACAATGGAAACTTATCTAAACACTTCACAGTTTCATGTATTTAACAACATAAATCATTCATTCATGAAACCAAAAATATTAGGGAATTGTAAACTGTAGCAACACCATGCATTGAATCAAATTTCCTCTGTTATATTCATTCAAAAGTAGAATGTCTACAACTATGATAAAACAACAACAAAACTCAGCAACAACTAAATCACAACAAAATTCTACTAACTTGCAGCAACCTCATTCGGGTGTACAAAACCTCTATTTATTTCAGAGGGTTCTTAGGGTCCCCCCCCGACTACTTGTCTACTCGAGAAAAAAAAACTAACGGATACTTAATTTCCATTACATTCAAGACTAGGAGTGAAAATCCTAGGTCACCTGTGATCACTCGGCTCCCAAGCGTTTGATCTTCTTCAGTTTTCGATCATTTCAAAAAGATTTGTAGGAAATGCCAGCGATTAAGATTCTGAAATGATTCAAAGGCACACCAAGGCACTAAGTTGTCCCTCCACGTGTGCTTGTTGACGATGACGATGCTCCTACATCAGAAACCCAAATGGGAGAAAACCACAAAACACTTTTTAATATATATCTTGAATATTACATTCACAGGAAGCACCAACTTCCAATATTCTCCAGCACCAACTAGAAGAAGGCTCAAACCTTCTTGTTTACATGCTCCAACTTGAAGGAAGCTATAAATCTCTAGATTATCCAACTCTAACTAGAAGGAGACTCCAACCCCCTAGTTTACAGGCTCCAACTTGAAGGAATCTCCAACTCCCTAAATTCTCCAGCTCCAACTAGAAGGAGGCTCCAACCCCCTAGTTTACAGGCTCCAACCTGAAGGAATCTCCAAATCCCTAGATTCTATAGCTCCAACTAGAAGGAGGCTCCAACCCCCTTGTTTTATGAGCACCAACTCAAAGGAAGCTGCAACTCCCATGCAAGCACCAACCTGCTATCCGAAGACACCAATATTCATGTGCTCCACCCAATCTCCTAGAAATATAAATGAGAGACTCAACCTATCACTGATACCGATACATCATCATCATCATCATAAATACAAGACTTGACCTATCACTGTTGTTGTCACTGATATTGATACATCACCATCATCAAAATTGATACAACCTCAATAACCACATAAAACTTATGCCAAGGTCTCCAAGAATTTCCTCCAAATAATATACCCAAAATCACCAAGATATGCATCAAACCATGTGATAAGATATGCCTCAAGCATGTGCCAAAACATCCACGATATGGCTCAAACCATGTACCAAAGATATGCCTTAAGCATGTGCCAAAACATCTATTATATGCCTCAAACCATGTACCAAATATATGCCTCAAGCATATGCCAAAACATCCACGTTATGCCTTAAACATTGTACCAAAAGATGCCTTAAGCATGTGCCAAACCATCCAAGATATGCCTCAAAGAATATGCCATAGCCTC
>JASDQU010245326.1:37441-49510 GCA_032191745.1 Picea mariana | reverse complement strand
TTGTTCCAATATAATATTCTATGTTTTCTCTTTCCAGTGGCTTTTGAATCAACTCAATCGGACATCCCAATCAAAAGGTTATGATAGTTTTAAATAAATGTACCTTGGAAACCCTGATTTGAAGTTTGTCCTTCTGGCCGACCTTCCCTTTGATGTATTTTTGAAATTTTGGCCTGTAGTACTCCGAAATGTCTTCTCTGCAATGCCACAAGTCCAACCAAAATTGGATGTGCCAAGTGAAAGTTGGCGTAACTTTCCCAAACCTTTTTGATTTGTCCTTTCCTAGAGAGCGAAATTGTACAGAATGCCATGTGACCAAAATTTAATACAAGAATATGAAATTTGTACGAGAAATACTATGGATTGTCCTCTTTCTAATGCAATAGGTCTCACTAAATTTGGATCCTCTCTGAAGAAGATATGACATTTTTGCCCAAAACACATGTTTGAGACAAGTTACAGGACTAGTCAAAACCCTTATCTTCCACAAGGTGTATCTAATAAAGAACAATGACCTAGAAGCTACAATTTCTGCCACATGTACCCTGATATGTCTTCTAAACAAACTCCATGTTTCTCTTTCTGAAGTGGCGCTGAAAAAATGTTATAGTGAAAATTCCAAGATGACTTGCTTGAGGAAGCAAAACCTTAGGATCAATGCTCTGATACCAAATGTAATGTTCCAAATGCTTAAAATTGTCATAACAAAACAGAAGTACAAACCATGTACAAAGTGTGAGCATGGAGCACAACTCCAAGATAGATACGTTACACAATAACTCTGTAGAGAATAGGAGAACCTCCTCCACATAACCAAATGCATTCATACGTCCTCATTCATATCTCCACAATAATGAATACATGATCTTTATATATACCTATTCACACACTACATATGAATCCCCTTTACTATTAGGCCGACCCTATTACATATATATTTACACATTACATGTACATTTAGCCCCATATATGCTCCCCCTTGAGATCATATCATATACATTTATCCCTATATGTGCCCCCTTGGGTAATAACATATATTATATGCATTAAACAATTGTTTTTCATCAAACTAACTTATGTATATAAAGTTTTCAAGAAGCAAAATTCATATTGACATGTCTTGAGTTCATTTCCATATAAAAATGGTATATCCATATTCATGTGTTAGGCCCAAAAGCAAGGAAAACAAACTACATAAACTTTTAAAAGTCTATATCCCTTAAATCTATCAACTTAATATGCTTTGAATGTCATAGTATAGGAATTAAACTTGATTTCAATATGCATATAATCATAGGAACATAACAAACCCTTTGCAAATTATTTCATAAGAAATATATTAACGCTACCACGATGATGAGAAGTGAACATAGTTACCATAACTTGATGTTTTCACAAACTTCCATTAATGAAAACAAGCATTTTGCATCATCTAAACATGTGTATTGATAAACACCACAAGAAATTTGAATCAATATAACATTGCTTCAAAGTACCAGAATTGAAATGATGTCACGACCGAAACTGATGGTATGCCAACATGCTAAGGGAAATGTTATGTCTTGGAAACAATCACTTAGGTGTGTTTTCTCCTAGGGGACCCCACCTATTATTATTTCATTATAAATATGTATAGGCTTTGCAATACTTTGCAAGCTTTAATAGTAGGTGACAAATTATGAGTCAACATTCCCCTAGTTGGTAATTACATCTTACCAAGTTCTAAAGATTAGAAACTATGATTATGTTGGCATGCCATCATCTAGCCATTACAATAATTTAGTCATTGAGTAGCATTTGTGATGCAAGAGCATCGCCAACAAGCACGCGTGGTAGGATGAATCAATGCCTTTAAATAATTTCAAAATCTTAAACGTTGGCGTTTCTTGCAAATATTTTGGAGCTACTTGAAAAATTGAAGAAGATCAAATGCTTGGGAGCTGAATGATCACGAGTGATATGGGAGTTTCACTCCTAGTCTTGAATGTAACAGAACTTAGGTAGCAGTTAGGTTTTTGTTTTCTAGAGTAAACGAGTAGTCGGGGGGGGGGGAACCCTAAGAACCCTCTGAGATAAATAAAGGTTTTATATGCCCGAATGAGGCTGTTGCAAGTAAGGAGGAGATTGTTGTGATTTAGAGTTGTTGAGTTTTTAATTGTTATTTTATCATAGCTATAGCCATTTACATCTGAATGAATATAGCAGAGGAAAATTGATCCAATGCATGGTGTTGCTAAAGTTTGCAATTCCCTGTTATTGTAGTTTTCATGAATGAATGAGTTATATTGTTGAGTACATGAAATTGTGAAATGTTTATATAAGTTTTGTTTGTCCTCTTTGTTGAGTTCATGCAAGGTGTGCACACAGTCCACAAGGAGTGCATTGGCAGAGCCTATTTCGACTCAGAAGCTCAGAAGAAATAGCGTGAAACTTCCCTTTGCAAGGAGTGCAAAGTGACTACTGTAAGGTGTGCACAGTTTCCCACAAGAAGTTAAGTCTTGCGTGATAATCTGTTGCAAGGAGTGCATAGATCCAAAATTTGACTAAGCGTCGAAGTAACCCTTTAAGGAGTCAAGAGAGCAGAAAGAGAGATAGCTAGGGAAATATTCAAAGGGAGTGGAGTACTGAAGGTTTCGTGAGTTACTGGCTAAGATCCATCTAGGAGGGAGTGGGATCATTTCAGACCGTTGGATCTGAGAAAAGTGCACGAGCTTTAGCTTTTGTGTACACGTCGAGAGAGAAAAGTCGTGAAGAGCCGAAGTAGATCCTGATCGTTGGTCGCCAGGGGGATACATGTCAATAGATCAGAGGTTTCGGGAGAAATCGCTTCGAATATTTTCAATTGAGATTAGAAACTCCCGAACCCCGAAGTCTGAAGTGAATCTGAACCGTTAGATCCAGAGGGACGCGTGGCAACGGATCGTGAGCCTCAGGAGGGAGCGAGATTTGAGAGTTGAAACTCCCAAAGTGCGAAGATCCGAAGTGAATCCTAGCCATCCGATTCAGAAGGACACGCGGCAGGAATTCGTGGACTCCAGGTAAATACCCAAAGCGAAACATAGCCATATGATTTAGGAGAACACGCGACATAAATCCGTGGACCCTGGGTAAAGATCTGAAGTAAATCATAAATGTCAGATTAAGGAGGACGCGCGGTAGAAATCCGTGGGCTCCGGGTGAAGCCCTGAAGTGAATAGTAATCGTCGATATGTAGGAGACACGTGTCAATAGATCGTGAAGCTTCAGATAAAGGCACCTTGGGGGGAAAGCAAAAGTTGAGAGTTGAGATCTCCGAAGTTCGAAGTCTCGAAGAGGGATAGGGTCATTGATTTGAGGAGGATACGTGGCAGGAGATCAACCATCACGAAGAAATGAAGGTTTGTTAGTTGAAACCTCCAAAACCTGAATTGACGAAGCAAATCACAACCGTTGATTTGAAAGGGGCACGTGTCAACAGATCATGGAGATCTAGGAAGGCGTGTTCTGGAGAGAAGGAAGGAAAGGAGGCAGATCTGAACTGTTGATCGAGAGGCTCCACCCGAGATTGCGAGATCAATGGTCATGCCAGATTGCGGGGACAAAAAGTGCTCAGACTTTAAACTTTTGAGAGCGGGTCGCAATCGAAACCACGGTATTGCAAAGGGGACACATGGCGATTGATAGTGAATTACGGGGAGAAAAGTGGGTTGATCCCAAAGTACTCTCGACCATGCCCGCAATCGTGTGTTTACGCAAAGACATAGCCCAAGGTCACATACAAGAGAGGGCTAAGGAGAGAAGAGCTTGCGCCTGAAACTTGAGAATTTAGCAGTGCGAACGAAGAGGTCGTGAGTACCATAGGACCTGCACCAGAGGACTGAAAGGACATGTGTTAAATTGTAAAGTGAGACCAGTAAGGTTTCAGGGAGCCAATTTGGCTTGGAATTGAAGATCCTTGACCGGGAGGTCGAGCAACCCTAAGGAGAGAAGCGGGGCCTGCATCAATTTGTAAGATAAGTGATAAATCAAAGACTTGAACTATATTTTATGCCCATTACACATGCACAAAGTGCAAAGTTTGAAAGATACCAATTCCATAGTAAAGCATTAAATTTACGATGAACAACATCCAATTGATAGGTCATTTTTTCAAAACTTACCGAGAGTATATTGGTCTCTATGAAGGGAAATTGGATGCAGTGAAACTTTATGGAGTGATACTTTATTCTAATGGGATATTTCCAAACATTTTTGACATTTACTGTAACAAGTTAACTTGCATACTTAAGGAAATACCATTTTCTTATAGCCCTCATTATGTTGATTTGGCTAATCAATTGCATATTGCTTTATCATTTTTGGAATGAGTTTTTGTTATGAATACTACCAACAACAAAAAATAAATCACACACAATTAAAGGAGTAAATACAATTATGTAAGTATGATTGTCATATTGTACACATATCCATACACTAAATTGTATCATTATATATAGGAGTACAAAAATGTGGGAGAGTGATCAAAGTTGACCCAAGTCTCCATTAACGTACAATAAAGGAAGCTTCTAAAGGAAGAAATATGTACATGGGAGCTTCTAAGAAAGTACACACAGATGTGTACAATACATGAGAATATACAATATAATATAATAGTCCATGGGGTTGTCTCATCATTTTCTCTCCGCGTAGATAAGATTGCCCCCAATATGTCACGTAAAGATGATAATTGTTTCTCAAACACTCATTGGGACATCCACTTAGCTTGAGTTGGTAATGGATCTTTGGAACCAACTCAATAATTTGTACTGGATTTTTTTAGGATGGTGTTGATCTGAAACTAGTGCTAAATGCTTTTTTACACTAATTTGAATTCTTATACAAAGCTTCTCAAAATTTCTGCAATTTTCACTAAAAAATGGTTTAATCAAGATTTAAAGACTACAAATTTAAAACAAGAATTGAAATAACACAGGAAATGCTCAACAAATTGATAACGAAGTTCACCCGTATGGGCTTATACATCTCTGGGTTTGCTTCAAATGATGAACCGATCCATTCAAAAGGATGTAAAGTACAACATTTCACCTCTTGACATCAAATAATTCATTCAATCTGCAAAAACAGTCTTTGATGTCCTCTAGGAATCCAATAACATAGATTCCTTGATCTTCAATGGTTTCTTCCTACAATAAATGAACACATGCTTGCCTATTCTCCCATAAAGGGGTTTCCCACTGTCAATCGATTCCATGACCCAATTATGTTGCCTTATATTGTTTGTCAGGCGCGTACCAATTCTAGTTCCACATCTGTCCGCTTCTTCTTTTTGGGCAGCATATAGTGCAACTAACTGGTTAAAAAGGGGCCAAATTGTACCAATAAGACATCGATTCAAAGCACTTGATTTGTAGATCTGGAAATTTAGATGAATTCAGGCTTAGAATCAGTCGAATCATAACACCTGTGCATGTATATGCCAAGCTGTGGGTTCGATTATCCATCCTTCAAACCCTTGTGCAACCTTACCTTAAAACATATCACGAGGTGTATCCTCTTATGCTCTAAGGACACAACCTCTTTTTTATATTGTTTCCAAATAATGCTATTGAACTGGGAGGCCCGCAATGAAAACTAAATCATAAATGATGTGTCTCGATATGAACAGAAGAATATTTGCAAACATGGATCATTGAGGCACTCGGGTGACCACGTCTTGCATTAATTGGTTGGCATGATACATGAATGGTTTAAAAATAGCTTTCAAGTCATTTTTAAAACTGACCTCCACCACATTGCTTGGGATTTGGGTGCTTCCAAAGACAGAAGACCAAACAAACCTGTTTTCTATGGAATATTTTGACTTTATAAGTTGTGGGGATCTTCCTGGATCACTTCTCCCTGCTAAGAAGATTTTGGACCACCAAAATTTTGGTATTTTTTTCAAAAAATAAGTGAGGGTATAACTCCCTCACTTTTCTGGTTTCCATACATCACACTTTAGTTAGATGCATTCCTTTTAGACCCACATGAAGATACTCCACATCACCTCTTCATGAAGTCCTCACCCTCTTGTCAAGAATAACATCTTCCTACAACTCATCAAAATATTTAGGGGAAATATCATCAACATAAGGAACTTCACCATTCTCACTTTGATCCATGATCATAAGAGGCTCATATAGTTTCAAGTTTTAAACATTAACCACATAATACATCTGCATATATGGAGGTAACTCAAACCGAAAGTGTTGTTACCAATGTTTTCCAAAATTTTAAATGGACCATACTTGATTGGCTTGATATTTTTATCTTCACCTTTAAGGCATTATTTTATGATGTATAGCCAAACTTGATCACCAACTTGGAAGTGATTATCAACCTGATGCTTTTCATGCCTAGCCTTATACTTGGCTTGGATTTTTTCTAATTGTTCCTATATGGCTTAATGAACCAATTGGGTCTTATGAATGAACTTCTTCGCTTTGTCTACATCATTACGCCCATCTGCCACTGAATAGTGAAGTCTAAAGGAGTCTTAGGAAAATAACCAAAACATGTCTGAAAAGGAGACCTTTGCATAGAAGAATATATGAGATGGTTATAGGAATGTCGTACATAATAAAATTATTCATCCCAAAGCTTAGGATGCTTGTTACAATATCCTTGGAGTAAGTGTATTGTTGGAATATTCACCAATATCGAGAGGGGGATGAATCAGTATTGAGCACTTTTTACCATTTTTAATCACAACATGTAAACATTAACTTATCAACAATTCCATTCACCTATGATTGCATTTAACATATCATAAAAATATAACCACATATGCACAATACACAAGAATTTTACATGGAAACTGATGCAGACCCTCGTTGTCTTCTCGGGCTGCTCGAGCTCTCGGTCAAGGATCTTCAATTATCGGTGCTGAATTGGCTCTCTGAAACTTTAATGGTCTTACTAGTGATTTAACACAGGCCCTTCCAGTCTCTTGGTGTAGGTTCTATGACACCCACAACCTCTCCTTTCATGCTGTTGAACTGCCAGTTCCAGGCGCTAGCTCCTCTTCCATTAGCTTTTTCCCGTATGTGATCTCGGGCTATGTCCTCGCGTAAAAACATGATTGCAGGCATGGCCTAAAGTGGTTTAAGGCCACACTGATTTTCTCCCCGCAATTCAGCTCCAACTACCATGTCTCCCTTTTCCAATACCGTGGTTTCAGTTGCGGCCCGCTCTCATATTTTTAAATTCCGAGCACTTTTTGTCCCCACAATGCAGTGAGACCAATGATCTTGCAATCTCAGGTGGGACCTCTCGATCAACGATTCAAATCTTCTCCTTTCAAATCAACGCTCGTGATTTACTTCACGATTTAGGTTTCAAAGTTTTGAACTCTCAAACCTCACTTTCTCCGCAATGACAGATCTCCTGCCACATTGCCTCCTCAAATCGATGGCTCTAAATGTTTCAGGATTTCAGACTTCGAAAATCTCAAATCTCAAACTTCACCTTTCTCCAATTGATTTTATCCGAAGCTTGCGATCCACTGAAGTGTCTCTCCCACAGATCGACGACTGCGATTCTTTCGGGTCTTCAGGCTTCAAAAATCTCAACTCTTAACTTTTGCTTTCTCTCGAAGTGCGCAGATTTTTGCCACACATCCCTCTAGATCTGACTGTCCAGATTCACTTCGGACTTTGGGTTTCGGGAATTTCAAATCTCAAATGAAACCCACAAGCTTTTATTTGAAGCTCGTGATCTGTCACCACACGCCCTTCTGGATCTGACGGTCCGTATTTACTTCGGACTTTCAAGTTTCAGGATTTTTGTCTCCTCGATACTTCAAATCCTCCAATACACGAAGCCTCGAAAGAACCCGCGATTAACAACTGCGTAACTTTTCCCAGATCTGACGGCCTGGGACGATCTCAGTCCTCTGAACAGATCTCAGTCGTCACTTCGCAACCTTAAACATACTTCCTCCTCTCTGTTGATTCTTGGTCATTGTCTCTCCTGAGCTTGATTTTGACACACTCCTTGTGAACTCAAAATCTCTGACAAAATTTGGGCTTAGTGATTTCTTCCAACGAAATCTCTTTATGCACTCCTTGTGCTTCGCAGTCCTGTTTTCAACACTTAGTCGATTTTTGAATCTATGCACTCCTTGCAATAGGTTCTCACGCAAGACTTAAGTTCTTGCGACGACTGTGCATACCTTGCAGCAGTCTCTTTGCATTGCAAAGGGAAGTTTCACATTTATCTCTTCTGAGCTTCTGAGTCGAAATAAACTCTGTCAACACATTTCTTGCGGATTGTATGCACACCTTGCATGGACTCAACGAAGAGAACAATGGAAACTTATCTAAACACTTCAAAGTTTCATGTATTCAACAACATAAATCATTCATTCATGAAACCAAAAATATCAGGGAATTGTAAACTGTAGCAACACCATGCATTGGATCAAATTTCCTCTGTTATATTCATTCAAAAGTAGAATGTCTACAACTATGATAAAACAACAACAAAACTCAACAACAACTAAATCACAACAAATTTCTACTAACTTGCAGCAACCTCATTTGGGTGTACAAAACCTCTATTTATTTCAGAGGGTTCTTAGGGTTCCCCCCCCCAACTACTCGTCTACTCGAGAAAAAAAAAATAACTGATACTTAATTTCCATTACATTCAAGACTAGGAGTGAAAATCCTAGGTCACCCGTGATCACTCGGCTCCCAAGCGTTTGATCTTCTTCAGTTTTCGATCGTTTCAAAAAGATTTGTAGGAAATGCCAGCGATTAAGATTCTGAAATGATTCAAAGGCATGCTGAGGCACTAAGTTGTCCCTCCACATGTGCTTGCTGACGATGACGATGCTCCTACATCAGAAACCTAAATGGGAGAAAACCACGAAACACTTTTTAATATATATCTTGAATATTACATTCACAGGAAGCACCAACTTTCAATATTCTCCAGCACCAACTAGAAGGAGGCTCAAACCTCCTTGTTTACATCCTCCAACTTGAAGGAAGCTATAAATCCCTAGATTATCCAACTCTAACTAGAAGGAGACTCCAACCCCCTAGTTTACAGGATCCAACTTGAAGGAATCTCCAACTCCCTAAATTCTCCAGCTCCAACTAGAAGGAGGCTCCAACCCCCTAGTTTACAGGCTCCAACTTGAAGGAAGCTCCAAATCCCTAGATTCTATAGCTCCAACTAGAAGGAGGCTCCAACCCCCTTGTTTTATGAGCACCAACTTAAAGGAAGCTGCAACTCCCATGCAAGCACCAACCTGCTATCTGAAGACACCAATATTCATGTGCTCTACCCAATCTCCTAGAAATATAAATGAGAGATTCAACCTATCACTAATACTGATACATCATCATCATCATCATAAATACGAGACTTGAACTATCACTATTGTTGTCACTGATATTGATACATCACCATCATCAAAATTGATACAACCTCAATAACCACATAAAACTTATGCCAAGGTCTCCAAGAATTTCCTCCAAATAATATACCCAAAATCACCAAGATATGCATCAAACCATGTACCAAGATATGCCTCAAGCATGTGCCAAAACATCCACGATATGGCTCAAACCATGTACCAAAGATATGCCTTAAGCATGTGCCAAAACATATATTATATGGCTAAAACCATGTACCAAATATATGCCTCAAGCATGTGCCAAAACATCCATGTTATGCCTTAAACATTGTACCAAAATATGCCTTAAGCATGTGCCAAACCATCCAAGATATGCCTCAAAGCATATGCCATAACCTCCAAGATATAACCCTAAAAACATACATAAATACATACCTTTAATCACGAGGAACAACCTGGTGCATGGGATATAAGATATTTAGACCTTCTTCAACTTTAGCATAGATACACGATTCATCCAGTGTCAACACACAGACACCTGTGCTTCACCATTTTGCAAACCGCGTATAACCTCATAAAAAAGTACGGTCACCTTCGTACGCTTCACTCTCCTCGACCTCCTTTCTTCTAGGCCAGACTCGCCACCTTGTAGACCTTTTGTTTGCTGAGATCACCAATCCTCCTAGCACAAGTGCAGACCCACTTATGCTAGCTCCATTCCACAAACACACACTTGGTTGGATGTAAAATGAGAGGTTCTTGATGTGTATTTATACCCTTCCAAGTAATTTATTTACTTGATCTTTGAGTCGACCTGTAAATTCTTGTTTGCAACAACTTTTCTCCTTTACTTGACTTTAGGGCCAACTTGTAACTTCTTTGACCCTAGATCCGGGGCTTCTTGACCATACTTCGGGAATTCAACTTTAAGAGAGCATAAATTCTCAATCGTGAGGAACCACATGGCGTACCACCTATTGTTAGAAACAACTTGACGAAGAATATCAATACAATGAGGTTTTGCATTCATTTGCAATGTCCTTCATACTCTTTTTCTTCAATCATCTTTGGGCTTCATGACCACACCTCTAGGGATCCCTAACCACTTAACCATATTTCCAGGGCTTCTTGTAGACTTCATTATACATTCATTATACATAACATCAGATGCATCAACTACAACATCAGATACATTCATTATACATAACAACAACAACACTAAGCAAATAACTACATAAACAACATCGCACAAAGCACATCAGGACACATGATATACGTGGTTCACCCCAGTGTGGGGCTACGTCCACCAACTTCTTCTTCTTCTTTATTAGTCTTTGATATCCTTACATTCATTTGCTCATGTGCACAAAGCCACAGATCCAACTCCGCAGTGGACAGATGATCCGCGCACAGCGTGCTAGATCCACCTTCCCCAAAATCAGGTCAAGGCACAAAGCCAACTCTTACACAGTCTGTTTTCACAAAGCCTTACTTTACACAACCAGATCGCACAAAGCAACTTACAATCTCTTGCACTAAGCCTAACATACTCTTTGCACATAGCCAACCCTACTAGTAGTCATGCACTAAGCCAATTTCCATCTACATTGCTTAGCTACTACTTATTTATACAATTACAACAAGGCCTAATCATGGGTAAACCCATGGGCCGACATCCCTTAACCCATTACATAAACCCTAAAAACCCTTTGTTGGGTCCACAAGCCTGCAAAACAAGCGAGATCTCGCGATCTCCGCTTCGCCTGGGCGCTCCATCTTCGACCAATCTATCGAAGTCCCAAAAGTGGTCAAACATGACCAATGTTTCCTCAAAACTTGGTCAAGGGCCAACAAAACAAAATTGATGTTGGAAGCTAATGTCATTAAGTTTCTCAATTCATTTTTCTTCATGATGCGATCCCTGAATAAATTTTCGCATGTCAACAATTTCTTCTAATATATGAAAAACAACCTCTAGAACGTATTCTTTATTAATAAATTCAATCAATGATGGCAAGCTTCCAACATTTTCCCTCTTCAATGTTACTGAAAAATGACTAAACATTTGATCAATATGATCATGAGTGTGCCCAACAAGAAGGGAACCAATTTTCACCTTTTGAAAGATTCCCATTTCAACAAGCATGCTCAGATATCCAAACACAATTTTATTTTTATTTTCATGACTAGTGTTGTCGAACTGTAGATAGAGAACTTGAGGAAGATTTCCAGACCAGTGAGTGAGCACATGATGAATTATGGTGACGGTCATATTTGCATCATTATGAATATTTGGAGCTGCGAAGTAAACCCTTAGACACATTTTTCCATTGAAAACAATACAACCAACCAAGTGAACCTGAATGAAATTCTCTCCCTGTAAATTTTTAGGTGTACAAAAAAATGTGGTAGAAGTGTTTTCTTCTGGTCCATGCCATTAATTATCATACCTAAATATTTGTTTGGAGCATCATAACACTTCTTCCGATGTTTGTACAAATTTTTCCTTTCACTTGATTATTGATTCTGATGTTCTTGAAGTGATTTGACTATGGAATCTGCACATGACATAAAATGAAAATATTGATCATATGTTTTCATAGTTGATAATTATTCAATTAAAAAAAAATTAGTAAATACATACCTCTTTCTGCCCCTTCAGATTTATCTCCTCTTGATTTAAG
>JASDQU010245326.1:3094-16749 GCA_032191745.1 Picea mariana | reverse complement strand
ATTAAATTTTTTTTTTTTTATCTTATAGGAAAATGGTAGGAAATAGATTATCTATGAATATATCTGGATCACGACCTGCAATAATGGCATCCAAAATTGCAACTGGAACCTCCATGAATGTTAGGAAACAAAATGATAGCATAACAACTGAGCTATCAAGGGCAATGACGAATGTTAGAGAGTGGAAATCCATGGAAGGTGAAATCAAACTGGAATATTCTTCATTTGTTAAAGACAAGCAAGACATCAATGGAGATCATATATATTTGTATTGTGTCGAATTAGAACATGTGCAAGGAAATTATCAGGCACTTGGCTTGTTATGAGATATATGTTTGGTGCCAACCACATATATTGTTTATGCACTTGTCAAACAAGGTATAACTTATATCATGTTTAGATATTGTTTCAAATTGAACAATTATAACAATAATGAATGTTTTTCAGAATTATGTGCATCCATCGTTGATGACATTGAGAAAGGCAATGTAAGTTTTTTATTTTTATTTTTGTGTTGTTTATTATTTTTAGTATCATGGTAATGTTTTAATTTTAGTTAACATGAAAATGTTATATTTTATTTTTACAGGATTTTGCTGAACGACTTTCACATATGTTAGTGGGGATTTACTCTACAAAGAATAATATCATGGATGTCATTGAAACTTTTCATATTGAAAAGACAAAAGAAGGAAGGAAAAATAAACATAAAGTAACGGAGGTTGAACCTGGAAGAGTAGACAAAGAAGAACATGAAAGAGGAAAGAAAAATCCTCATTCTAGGAATCCTAAAAGGGTTACATTTGAAAATGAGGAAACTCCAAATGAATATTTTGTTGAGATTGGTCCCAGCGAGGTTATCACTCCTCGCAAAAAGAATAAACAAGATAAACACAAAAGAGCGATGGACGATGATAAGTCTATTCCTATTGATTATGAAGAAATAATTGATTTAGATGAAACACATTTAAATCATAAGAGGAAGTAAAAAAAATGTTGATAATGTTCAAGAATCCATCGTTATCTTAGAGTATTATAGTGAAAGTCCTAAAGGTAAAAGAGAAATAATAACATCGGGCGCTGATCTAGAGGATGGTATTATGAAAACAACAAAAAATGCCATTTGAAATAGAATGAGGATGACGAACTTAGTTGATGATGGCCACACATTTCATTTGAATGTGAAACAACTTTATAAACCCACAGAAGGGCAAAAAAAATATCAAATTAGAAAACTGCATTACTTGCATATTCACAATTTGAAAGCATTGAGTAGGTACAATCCATATGCACATGTGGTTGACTACCTAGTTTTTGTTGACCCAATGGAAGTTCCTATGAGGGAAGAATTTGATAGATCAAATTTTTTTGACTACAAATATTATGTGATTGGAGGAAATCATTCGGTAGAGGCTAGAAGAAAATTGATGCAAGAATATCCCAATAATCCTCTTTTTGAGATAATCAAATGCATATTTATGTCGCTTTAATAGATTCAGAAGCAAAGTTACTGGCATAAGATCATAACACAGACAATGAGTACATAATTTCTATGACTTTCATTCAAAGGGTGAGATGTATCCATAATGGATTTTCTGAAATATGTCGTGGGGAGAGATCAAATGTTGATGTCAAGTTTTGGAAGCAATGTTGTATGGAAATGAGATTCCCACTTGATGATGAAAATACAAAAGAAAAAAATCGTAAAGGAAGTGGTATATTTAGAGTTGTGGATAACTATTTTCAATTGGGATTTAGAACTGGACATGTATGGGATTTGATAGATGAGATATTCACCCTATGGGAAAATATTAGTATAAAAAATTAGAGAGTTAATAAGGCTAAACCATAGATATGTGGCACAAGTAAGACATGTCCTGACATAAAAAATCTCTAGATGATATGACTATAACACCTTGGAGATCAATATAAGGAGTGAATGATGATAAACTTATCATAACTACATTATCATGTGTTAGGTTGAGAGAATTGTCAATGGAAGAAATGTGTGATGAATTTAAAAAGCAAGTTTGTTGAGTTATTTTTATTTATGTTAGGATAAGAAAATTAATTATTTCAGTTTAACATATCAATATTCTAAGTATTTTGTTATATATATCATTATAACATTATTTTTGTTTTATTTAGTCACAAGGTGTATATGAGAATACAAGAGGAAATGTTTAAGATGTTGAATGAAGAAAGTTGAGATGATCTGTTAAACTCAACTATCCAGATTCAAGCTCTCCAGCAGTATCGAAACATTTTTTTGTTGCATTCAAAAATGTATGTTGATTTATTACATTCATATTATTCATTTGTAAGTTAATTTATTTATATTTTAATAGTTATAGATGTATAACTATATGTTTATTTGTTTCATTAAAGATGCCAAATAAGAATGCAGATGGAGTACTTGAAACTTTCAAAAATTTTATTCGAAAAGCCAAGTTTGAAAGATAAAGAAGGAGTCGTGTTCAAAATGTTCAACTTGGTGACACCCTTGATCACTACATTCGGAATGGGCTCGACACTGTTCAATATAAAGTGATATTAGGTGATTGTGAACAACTTGCAAATACTGTTCCTAAAAAAGAATACTCCCTAGTTATTGCGGATAACCCTCGTGATTATAATATCCAAAACATTGGATATGATACTGAGCTTTATACTTACCAAGCTTTCAATAAAGTGGTTATGGGATTTACAAAAGTTACAACAACACTATTTTGGAGATTTCTAGTATTTCATTCAGAGACACAACAAGGATTAGCACAATCAAGCTTCAAGGAGAAATAAAAGACAATGATGCAATTTATTTGGTAAGATATTGAAAGTGTATGTTTAGCAATTAAGATTAGAAAACAATTTTATTAATTCACAAGTTAATTGAATTTGCACTTATTTATGTTACATGCACAAGCCTAATATTCAGAGCTCCAATAGAGAATCATTTAAACGTGATTTTGAGAGTATACATCTTGCAACCTGAACAAAAGATTATTCTTATAATTCTATTCTTATCAATGCAAAGGATGGAGAGACTCCTAGTAGTATATTGGTATACAATGTTGTGGTTAGAAAGCTAACATATGAGGAAAAATATTTGAAAGGAGAGATGGTTAACATTTATCAAAAACCACAAGAATTAATTAATTATCTTATAGATACATTTTCAAATGAAGGAGATTGGGTTTTGGATTTGTTCTCGAGTTCATGTAAGAATTATGATATAATATTTATGAAATCATACTTCAATCTTATATTATTTTTAATTTATGTCTTTTTACAATATCTAACTTCATTATTTATTTTGTATTTGGTGATTAGGTACAACTTTAGCGTGTTGCCTACAGAAATGAAGGAATTGCATAGCCTTTGAAAGTGACCCAATGAAGTGCAATTTTATTCAACAAAGAATTAATGCCATTCCAACTCTTCTAGATGAAATGCAAGAAGTTGGATTGAGGAAATGAGATTTTAGTGAATCAAAGGTGGCAAAATTGTCAAAGGAACCTCAACTACCATTAGGAGGAATGATTGTAAATGATCACTTTGGAGAACTTGCGGATATCAAAGAGTCAATGGAAGAACAAAATGACACAATGGAAGCACAAAATGATGTCAAAGAAGATGACAATGTGTCTGTTGAGAATGATGAATTTGGGATATATGATATTGTTGATTAGTATTAAGATGCCTTTGAAGACGATACTCAATTTTGCAAATTTTTGATGGGCTCTAACTGTAATGTTTTGACTTTCAAATTTTAAAATAAGAATAAAGATGTATCTATTGTTGTTTTGTGATGAATTTTTTTATTGTTTTTTTTTTTTTCATTTTAATTGTATGTGAATCACTATACATTGGAAATTTTTATTAAATGTTGTCATTTTTTACTTCAAATGTATAAAATATGAAAGAAAATGATTTTTTAAAAATAAAATTTTGACCTTTTTTGTTCAATTATGTCCATAAAGATGCTTTATTTGACATGTTATTTTAAGGAATATGTACCAGAATGTATAGGTTTTTATTTTTTTTTATTTTTTTATTATATATGCCTTTAAAATGTGTATTTTTTTGCTAAATATTAAAAAAAAGTGTTATTTAACTACTATTTTTTTCGATGTATTGAAGTAAAGGTAAACAATGTGTTAAAAATGATGCTTTTCACTATATTTAAAAAGTATGGAACAACCCCGGATGGGGTGACACGTGGCGAGGAGGTGACAACAGGCTTAGCACTAAGCCTGGGTTTAAATGCTGATGGCCGCCACCCACACATCCACATTTACGATGGTGGACGGCCATAGCAGCAACTCAGCGATGGAGGGACTCCTCCCTCGAGCGACCATTTACGAGCTCGGTGTACTCAACATGGTAGGGGTTAAAGGCGGTTATGGGCTCTCGGCGTCTGGTTATGCGTTTTCATATGCTCCGGCCTCGGCTCTGATCCTAGCTTGGAGGCTCTGGTGCGGCTCCGCGTTCCTTGTGCCCTGGCTCACCACCCTTTCGTGGCTCATTGGCAAGGATTTTCTGAGCAGTCTGTCGTCGTGTGTGCTGAGACAGAGCCGACCTGCTCGTGCTCCGAATTGGCCACCGCCCGCGTCCTGGGTTTTGTGCTTATCTCTGCATACGCTCTGCACTCTCAGTCACCCCCAGAAAGCAATGGTTAGAAAAAGAGGAAGACCTCGCTGAGGCTCAGCTTGGAACGCCCACAAGGCGCAGCGGCGACGGAAAGAGTGATTTGAACGTGCTCTGGCAATGGCGACCTCCTTGCTACGGAAGAAGGCTCGGGCAGAGCAACTGGCACTGCTCGCCACCATCGCTGAAACGGGAGCTGGCTGCAGCAAAGCGGACACAGCTAGGAAGGAGGATGGAACAGAGGATATGTATCCCGCCTGTATCGTGGAGGAAGACCCGAATCTGGAGGACCTGTCGACAGTGGAGGCACCCCGCGCCACAGTGATGTCTTGCAGAGAGGAGAGCAAACCCAATTTGGGTTTGGACGCAGAGTTTCCTGGATGCATTGTGGAAGAGGTTCCTTGGCAGGACCTTGATGCGGCATTGGAAGTGGACAACAATCGCTCGATGGGAAAGGATGCGAAGGATGGTGTGAAGCTCGACGACGAGGGTGGCGGTCTGCATGGCTTTCTCCTCCGGGAGGAGCACCTGTCTCTGGTGTTCGAGCTCCGAGGCCACATGTCTGACCTGGAGCATCGTGCCCTCCTCATGGGCTAGCGCCTAGACATGCTTCTCGATGCTTACTCTAATGTTCCAACTCGGAGAAGGTGCCCCCTCTGCGCACAGTCTTTTTCCATCTTGGCTGGGTCCACATGGAAGACCGACGATGGCGACAGGTCACCGGGTACCTAGGTTTTTATGCTCTCTTGGTTTTTTAGTTTTTATGCTACTGTTTTACATCTGTCCTGGTTTCCTCCGGGCAGGACAGATGCTACTATCATACAACTGTTATTTGCTCTGCACCTATGCTGGTTTCCGGTTTCGGCAGCATTTTTGGTGACTCAGACCCATGACTCTGTATATCTTGTTAAAGTTTTTTGATAATCTAATATAGCAGGCTCCCCCCTTTTTTATTTAAAAAAAAAAAAAGTATGGAACAATAAATTAATTAAGGAGACAAAATTATATGAAAAATGGTAACTTAAAAAAATTAAATGGAAAAAAATATTTATAAGATTGAAAGAAGCATGAAAAAATGACTAAAAACACCATTGAATAATTTTTTTTTTAGAAAAAATTGAAAATAGATGAAAATTAAGCATTGAAAAAAATAATGTGGAAACATTGTGGATTGAAAAATTTAAAATATCGAAAAACCAACTAAAAACGGAGGGGGGGGGTGATACTGGTAGCACCATTTTTAAAAATAGGGTAAAAAATTTGATCACCAAAAAAATGAGAACTCTATAGAGTTCTCGTTAAGTTGATAACTATGTTCAACTTGCTATTTGAAGACATTAATCTTCTTGTGCTCCACCCAACCTCCCAAAAATATAAATGAGAGACTCAACCTATCACTGTAACTGTCATTGATACTGATACATCATCATCATCATAAATAAGAGACTCAACTTGTCACTGTTGTTGTCACTGATACTGATAAATCACCATAATAAAACTGATACAACCTCAATAACCACATAAAACTTATGCCAGGGTCTCCAATAATGTCCTCCAAATAATATACCCAAAATGACCAAGATATGCATCAAACCATGTGCCAAGATATGCCTCAAGCATGTGCCAAAACATCCACGATATGGCTCAAACCATGTACCAAAGATATGCCTCAAACATGTGCCAAAAAATCTATGATATGCCTCAAACCATGTACCAAATATATGCCTCAAGCATGTGCCAAAACATCCATGATATGCCTTAAACCATGTACCAAAGCATGCCTTAAGATTTTACCAAACCATCCAAGATATGCCTCAAAGCATATGCCATAACCCCCAATATATAACCCTAAAAACATACATAAAGACACACTTTTAATCACGAGGAACAACCTAGTGCATGGGATTTTAGATATTCAAACCTTCTTCAACTTTAGCACAACTACTCAATTCATCCATTATCAACCCACATACACATGCGCTTTGTTCCACTGCAACCTGTGTATACTGTATATGTGATTCGTCCATCTGTAACCTGCGTATATATGTGCTTCACCCGTCTGCAAATCACATATAACCTGAGAAAATTGGTACAATCACCTCTGTACACTTCGCTCTGGTCGACCTCCTTCCTCTTAGGACAAATTCGCCACCTTACAGACTTTTCCTTTGATGAGATCACCAATCCTCCTAGCACAAGTGCAGACCCACTTATGCTAGCTCCATTCCACAAACACACACTTGCTTGGATGTAAAATAAGAGATTCTTGATGTGTATTTATACTCTTCCAAGTAACTTCTTTACTTTATCTTTGAGTCGACCTGTAACCTCTTGTTTGCAACAAATTTTCTCCTTTACTTGACTTTAGGGCCAACTTGTAACTTCTTTGACCTTAGATCTGAGGCTTCTTGACCATACTTCGAGGCTTCAACTTTTAGAGAGCATAACTTTTCAACTGTGAGGAACCACGTGGCATACCACCTATAGTTGGAATTAGATTGACGAGGACTATCATTCCAATGAGGTTTTGCATTCATTTGCAATGCCCTTCATACTTTTTTTCTTCAATTATCTTTGGGCTTCATGACCACACATCTGCAGCTTCCCAATCACTTAACCATTCAACCATATTTCTAGGACTTCTTGTAGACTTCTTCAAAGAGTTTTCCCGTGAGGGCCATGCTTAAAGCTACGCCATAAGGGGACCACTTTGGAGACTTCTTCAAATAAACCCATCACTTTCAAAGGCTTCTAGAATTATTCTAGGGTTGACATCAATGACAATCAATTTTCCAACATGTATCACTATCATATTGAACACAATCATTTTTCCATTGATCATTGGATGAAAGGCAGTTCTCTTTTGAAGCTTAGTGTCCATTAACTCCCACAAAGTTGACCAAAATTCCCCAAGAAAGTGGGAGTCTCAATTAGACATAATGGATGTGGGTAGACCAAAATGAACCCAAACATGATGGAAGAAAAAATGTGCAGTCCCTACTCTTGTCACATATTTCTTACAAGGCACTAAAACACACATTTTGCTAAATTTGTCCACAACAACACATACATAATCATGAATTTTCTTAGACATAGGAAAACCCTGTATGGAATCCATAAACATACTTTCCCATGGACGAGAAGGTACAAGAAGCG
The DNA here is from genome assembly GCA_032191745.1 of Picea mariana. Classification (NCBI taxonomy): domain Eukaryota; kingdom Viridiplantae; phylum Streptophyta; class Pinopsida; order Pinales; family Pinaceae; genus Picea; species Picea mariana. The sequence goes on along the minus strand of JASDQU010245326.1, from coordinate 8,946 downwards.
ACATATACAAACCCTATTTTATGTTACTAGGTTTTCTAGTGGCACACATCACACATTCTTTTACATATTTGGACATAGTTTCATACATCAAAGGCCAATAAAAATAAGTTTATAACTAAGCTATTATTTTTCCTATACCAAAATGACCAGAAATGAGAGAAGTATGTGATTCTCTAATTACATAAAGTCTTTCACCTCGTGGAATACATATTTTACCAAGATGGTATAACACCTTGTCATGTACATGATAATCTAATTCTTCCACTTTAGTACCATGCATTAGTGTTTCGTAAACATCCTTAAAATCTTCATCTCTAGCATAATGTTCAATGTAACTTTCACGAGATAATGAATTATTCTATAAAACAATGGATGCATTAATAGAAGGTCTAGATAACATATCGACAACTTTGTTTTGTATACCTTTCTTATACCCGATGACCAAATGGAATTGTTGCAAAAATTCCATCCATTGGAAATGTTGTGATTGTTCTAGCTTGGTTTGAGATTGGAGATAATGCAAAGGTTGATGATCTGTATGAATGATTGTATCTTTTCCCATCAAATAATGTTTCTATTTCTTCACGCTCTAAACCAAAGCATACAATTCTTTGTCATAAGTAGGATAATATCTCATCGCACCAATGAAAATATCATAATGGTAACAAACTGGTTTCCTCCTTTGTATTAACACCGTGCCCATGACATAATAACTTGCACTAGATTCAATCTCAAATGGTTGTTATAAATTTGGAAATGCTAGAACTAGGGTTGTACTGGTCGTTACATTCAACGTCTTGAAGGATTTCTATTGTTTACCACTCTAGTGAAAGACTTGCTTAGTACTTGTCAAAGCACGCAAAGGAGATGCAATAAAAGAAAAGTTAGCAATGAAATTCCTACAATATTGAACTGCCCCCAAGAACCTCCTAACTTTTGTTACATCATTAGGCTTAGGCCACTTTATAATGGCTTCATTTTTAGAGGGATCAATTTTTAATTCACAACCCTCTACTATATAGCCCAAATAAACTAAAGATTTTTTTCCCAAATTCACATTTTGACATCTTTAGGCATGATTTCTTCTTTTGAAAACATCTAAGACTTTCCTAACATGCTTTACATGATCTTCCCAACTTTTACTGAAAATAAATATATCATCTAAGTACACTAATACAAAATCATCTATGAATGGCCTACATATATCATTCATAACCCGCATGAAAGTAGCGGAAGCATTACAAAGCCTAAAGGGCATAACCAACCATTCAAATAAACCTTGTTTTGTTTTAAAAGTAGTTTTCCAAATATCATCTTCATTAATCCTTACTTGATGATAACAACTTATTAAGTCTAACTTAGTGAAATAAGTTTCATTTGTTAATTGATCCAACAAATCATCAATATGAGGAAGAGGGTAATGGTTCTTCACCATAATTTTGTTCAATGTCTAGAAATCCACACACATTCTCAATGTACTATCTTTCTTTGGTACCAACACAATGAGTGATCCACATCAAGAAGTACTTGGTCGAATGACTCCTTTCTTGAGAAACTCTTGAACTTGCTTCTTTATTTCTTCATTCTCAAGCACATATAACCCACACATGCCAATGTTAGGAAGAGCTGCATCTTGCTGTAGCTAAAACACTTCATCATAGTTAGAAATAATCTTAACTAATCCATATTTATATTTAGGATCACATCCTTTAAGATCTTTAGATTTATCATCATCCTTAGCTTTTACAATCATGAGTACACAATTCTAGCTTGCATTTACAATCCTTTTCATTTGTCCCGTAGTAACAAGAGACAAGTTAGTCTTCACATGATAGGCTATTACAATAAATTCAATCTGATCCTTTGTAAGATGATACTTGTTCTCCTCCCTATAGAAGATAACTTTCCTTTCATACAAATAAAGACTTCCCAAAACAATTCCACAAATATCAAGTGGTACGACATCTAACTCTATGTCATCTATGAACTTTTAGGTGACTACAAATCTGAGCTTACACTGTTTAGAGACCTATAACTTAGCATCTTCGCATACCTATCCTAAAGGATATGGTTTTGGATGAGGTTTAGTTACAAGTCTCAATGTATTAACAATTTCGTCATAAATGAGATTAGCTTGTCAACCACTATCAAAGAGTGTATCAATCTTAGTATGTTTTAAGATTACTCTAATATGGTATAGTTCACGTCTTTTGCTTTCATCATGCATTAGTGCTAGAACTAGCAGAAGAAGATGTACCTTGTATTTCCATGGCCATGATATTGGTTTCATTACCTAAATCCAATCCAAGATCCTGTTGGATTGTAGTTGTGGTCTTCTTCTTACCCTTCTTATTTCTGAACCTCTTTGGTCTTAATTTTGGATGAAGTTTCCAGCATTTGGCCTCAACATGTCCTTCCTTTTGAAATGTGAACATGAAGGCTTCTCATCTTCTTTCTTCACTATGGTTGTGTTGAGTTCTCAACAAATCCCCTTCATTTTTAGAAAAAATAAATCCCCCCCATTAAATTTTGAAATTATTGTCTTCTTCTAGTAACTTGATCTTACTTTTCTTAATTTGACGGGGTGGTTTTATGGTTAGACAATTTATTTCCTTTTTTGGTTGTTTTAGTATTTTCATTTTGAGTGATTTTATACTTACTTTTTTTTTTCATGGGGTGATGACTTGGTGAAATGATGATGTTAGAATGAAGCCATGAAATGGTGATTGGTGTAATTACGTGCATGTTTTGAAAGAAAGAAAGGAATCATTAAATGCATGTTTTCTAAGAAATATGAATGTTTTGTAGCTTAATGATCATGATTTTGGTGATTAATTTGTTGTGTCATTAAAGACAGTTGTATTGTCACGTTTTCCTTGCATGCATAATGATTCTGCCATTTGATTCTATTTTCTTCCTAATCATTTAATCTTGTTTATACACTCACAAGTACTCATTGGAATGATTTTATACCTCTGTCAGGTTATCTTAATGTTTTGACATTTTCGACATGATTTGGTTTTCAATACACAATTGAGTCAACTCGTCATTTTGGAAGATTAAAATAATTCATTTAAAAGTTAAATATTAAGGAGGTTAATCTGCATCTTGAAAGAACACATATTAAAAAATGAAGATGAGCAAATAGTTTTAAGTTTGAATAATGCATCATTTTTTATGGGCCTTAAACTTATGTTAAAAAAATATGCCTTTTTCACAATTTTATACTTTTTGGCAAGTTGAAATAACTCAATTAAGGCTTATTCATAGGAAAATCAATATGGATATTCAAAGAACACATCTAAAACATTTTCAACGAGCTTGCGGTTTTCAATTTGGGCAAACCATCAAATTTTACGAAGCGTAAACTTTAGTTTAAAAATTATTTCTTACACTTTTTTCCTTTCATAAATTTGGTTATCTTCGCTTTTGGGTCATCGTGATTTTAGGTTTATGGATGTCCAGGATATTATTTCAATTCCTTAAAAATTGGATCCATTTCCTACCATAGAAAAATGTAAAATAGCCTTCTCATCGGTCAACTTCGCTTGAAAATAAATATGACTTTTCCTTGATTTCCCTTNATGCACTTTGAATAAATATAATGATTTTTGGTATAATATTTTGAATAAGGTTTTGATATCTTATAATAATAAAAAATAAAAATAAAACTTTACTTATATTAGTCAACATTGGAGTATAAATAGTTTTATGTGAGATATTTTCTTTACTTGATCATTTAAATGTATATATGATTCAAATATATAATTTTAATGCATATTAGGGTTTCTTTGGAAAATCACTCATGACGATTTTCATGAGATTGTATGTCACTAGATAGTGGAAAATGATTATGGGTGATTTCCATGACAAAGAGATACAAATAAAATTGCCATGAAAATGAAAGGAGAGAGGTCGCAACCGGCTCCAACTCATGACAATCACAAATGAAAGAGGGGTATTGTTAGGACCATACAATGTACCTTTTTGCTCACACTTTTTGCTACCTTTACACCCTTGTTTCACTCACATTATCACCTTACCCTATCTTTCTAAAGGTATACAACATCTCTTCTCTTTACTATACGTTTAATCTGTTTTGCATATAATTTTACATTACTCTCGTACTTAACCGTTGATCAGAAATGTATAAGTGCTAAAACAGTTCGAACTGTAGATTAGCATTGAGGTCTGTTGCTAAAACAACTAAAGCACGCAAACCCTGTGGCTGAAACAGTCTGTGAACTACGATGCTGAAACAACAACTCACAGAAGAAGCTGTTACACTCTCTGTGGTCTACGATGCTGAAACAACAACTCACACAGAAGAAGCTGTTACACTCTCCATGGTCTACGATGCTGGAACAACAACTCACACAAAGATACTACACTCTATGTGGTCTACGATGCTGAAACAACAACAAAAAGCTGTTACACCGACCACAACAGCCACACCTTGAGCCAGAATTAGCCATCACTACTGCGTGAGACCACGTGCTGAAACAGTCAGAACGTAAATCCCGTTGCTGAAACAACCCCCGATTTGCGATGCCGAAACAACATACAATAACGCTAAGAAGATAAATAAAGAAGCTGTTACTCCAGCCGCAACAACAACACCTCACTCAACACCTTTTCAACTATTGTAATAGCATTCTATTATGGGAGATCAGGATATCCTATTCCTATATCTGACTAAGAATATGATTCATATATACACATGTAGTTTGTTGATCAAATTGTATCGAGAGGATTCTCCTCTTTAAATAAGGGGAAATCAACATTAGATAGGGACCTTCTTCTGAACTAAGGATTTACAGAGAGGGACGTGTTTTACTTCAGATTGTAATGTAACACAGTTGACAGATGAATAAAAGATTGTTCTGAGCATTTCTCTCTAGTTCCTTTCATTTCAGGGGAATCTTGTGAGAAGGGAGGGCCCACCTTCTTCACAAGATTCACCCGTTAGCTTTGTAGTGTGTTAGTGTCATTTCTGTTCATGCCTTGATTAAATTCTGTTTTGCTGAAACACTACTTTACCGAACTCAGTTTTTCTGAAACTATGCTTTACTGTTTGTTACATTGTTTTCATATGATTCATGCTTGGGTAGCTGTTAATCATTCTAGTTAGCATTCTTGTCTGGCGAATTTATGAAAGTGTGATAATCGGGGACATGTGCTGAAGATTCTTGCTTGGGGAATAGGGTATTGTTCTCTGTTAAAAGATAGATAACCTTCAGTGTGTGTCAATCATTTCAATTAGCAATGAGTTTATGAAAGTGTGATGACCAGAAACAGGTGCTGAAGATTCTTGCCTGGTGAATAGGGTTCTGTTCTCTGTTAAAGATAGTTAGCCTTCAGTGTGTGTCAATTATTTCAGTTAAGCAATGAGTTCATGAAGTGTGATGATCGGAAATAGGTGCTGAAGATTCCTGCTTGGGGAATAGGGTCCTGTTCTCTGTTATAAGATAGTTGGTCTTTCCTGTTGCAACATCTTGTTGTTATTTTAAATGTAATCCAGGATTCTTTAATTAATCATTCCTTTAAACTTTGAACTCTGTAATAGGTAGGTTGCTTTCCTGTAATTCAAGTTAGAACTTCAGTCTGTTCAAGGCAAACTGTGATTAATATATTTTTACTACAACTCTAGGTTGCTTTTGAGATTGAGCATATATAGTGTGTGATTACCTTTGAAATAAACAGACTTCCCTGGGTTGACAATTTATGTGGCATTTGATTGTTTAATTAAATAAGCAATTATAGTGACCAACATTTTGGTGCCGTTGTCGGGGAAGGTAATTATAGATTTCAAAAGCACTTATGATTTTTTAGATACAAAGATTGCATGAGAG
>JASDQU010245325.1:51523-64787 GCA_032191745.1 Picea mariana | reverse complement strand
TCAGCAGTGCGAAGTTACTATGCTAATAGAACATAAGAATAAAAATGGAAAGAGGAACCCAGTGACTCAAATCACAGGAAAGAAGGCAATAAAGCTCAGCAAGAAGAAAACCAAGTTAGAAAAATTGCAGGAAGTTCCGGAGAAGACTTTGCAGAAGGAAGATATGCAAAACTTGAACTTCGCCGGAATAGAAGAACACCGTAGATTGGCACTTTGCCACAATGAAGCAATATGACCATTGGAGGCATCTTGACCATTAGCATGATGCTCTAGAATGGATAGAAACGCAGTTGTGGTCAGAAATATTTCCATTGGACTGTTGAGACCGTGCCATAAAGGATGGAATTGCACTAATTGAGGCATCATTGTCCGTTGGAGGAATCCATTATGACGTTGTCTATTTATCCTATCGAATGTTGCACCAAGAACCCTTTTCATGTGAATTGTGAGTATCCAAGCCTGCAGAGAATTCATTGTTATTGCGCAGTACTTATTGAGACTTCGCCACCCGTTCTATTACCGTGAGTATTTATCTGCCTTCCCGAGATATTTGATCTCGAGTGTGTATGTCGAGTGAGCACAACACAGTGGAAAAATTTGTAGAGGAAATTATAATAGATCTAATGGCTGAGAAGGTCATGTCCGCAAGGGCACTGGCCTCATCAACTAGAGGACTGCAAGCCTCTCCATCAACTGCACATCGATTTGGGCCCTCTAGAGCCGTGACAAAGAAACAGAGCAAACCTCACGATGACTTGGCAAACACGAAGCTCATCCCATTTATATCTTGCCTCTGGCTGGCATAGTTATTCGTGACAGTGTCCCGAGGGACTTCGACTACACATTGATCACTGCGTACCTCCTAAAGGGGATACACGCAGTTGGACCACAATTAGGACAGATTATGACGTTGAAGATCAGTGACTTCAAATTGGCAAGAACTATGGCATGCTCACCCCACACAAATATTTGACCAAGGCAACGGGGAAGAAGTCGAAGATAATCCCCCAGTCGTGGACCATGGACATCGTTAGGTCCACCATCTTGAATGTAATGAAGATAGCCCACTTTGGAAGGCATTAGGAGGTTAACACGTGCATTAAAATCCTATTGTCTTGCTTCCATGGCGGTTATATTTGGCTGGATAGACGCATCACCATAGATCCGGTGTTGATCCATCAGATCACTGGATTAAGCATGCAAGGACCAGAACCTCAAGAAGTTTCCCCAAGGAAGGTTGCAGATCGTGCCCTGGCGCATCGAATAAAAGATACCTATGGCGATGTGGATAAGGGAAAGTGAGGCTACAAGGTAGACTCCATCCAAAATGGCGCAATGCACCTAGCCTGCCATTTGATCGTTGGTAAGCTATTAAGGAAGAAAAGACCCATGCAGGTCACGGGGTTTGTCATCAACCGCACAAGAAAATGCATTGAAGGGATACAAATAAATTGGGCGAGCTACCTCGTCAACCAGTTAGAGAAAGACTGTCACGGAGCTCAGGATTAGGGCTACAAGTTCCATTTCAGTTGGCTGTTGATCCTCATCACCTTTATTGACTGGGAGATGCTAGAAAGAGAAAACTTCCCTGAGATTGAGCCATCCAATCCACTAGCCGTGAAGTTCACTACGCTCTGGTATTTGAGCGACATGGAAAAACAATGGTAGTCAAACGTGGTGTTCCACACCTATTACCTGCAGCTGAAGAGGGATATTGAGTCTTTCCTTCACATGACGTCAAATACCCTACATAGGTTCATGCCCCTTGTAAAGTTCTGCGCTGATAGGCATTTTATTGATATCACTGCGCACAGAGACGAACATAAAGAAGATCTCCAATCCTACTATAAGCTCATAGAGGTGGACATGGAAGAAATAACTAAGGAATGGCCTACAGAGTTCCTTATACCAGTCGACCAGGCAGAATTGTCCAACCCTGACCTCATAGGAAGTCCTATGGTCACTCGTGAAGAGTATGATGCACCCATCAGTAGCAGAAGGAAGAAGAAGGAAGAGGTATAGGAGATGAAAAGCACATCAGAAGAGACTGCTTCAGATTCACCTGGAGGGGGAGGAGGTGATGAAGTAGACAAAGAAGAGGACAAAGGGGAAGAAGACAATCAGAAGCAGGAAAAAGTAACACCGCTTAAGGATCCACTTAATGAGGCAGATACATATAAGAAAATAAAGGTTTCACCCACGAAACCTTCATCGCGGAAGAAGTCAAAAGCTAGTAAGTCAAAGTTGTAGACTGTGCTCACAGTGGATGACATTGACCTCATAATTGCCACTATATCAGATACCTCAGAAGATATTTTACAGCACAACGAAGAAAAACAAGAGACTATGTATGATAGGATTGAGGAAGAACTAAAAGGGGTACAACAAGCCCTCTACTCTAGCAGCGCAGTGTCTACTACGCCACCATCATCTGAAGGAATTGAACTGGGAGATGAGACTTCCCAACTATGCAAACTAGCAGATGCAACTGAATATCACCTTTGTTATGTCCAGGAATAAAAAGAGCAGGTCACAGAGGCATTGAAGCAAGTAAAAGAGGAATCCCTAGAGTAACATCGGGTTGCGAACAAGAAAAATATGACCTCCAGGTGAAGTTTGTAGAGGATAGAGTGCAGATCTAGAAGGAGAGAGAACAACTACTCGCAAAGCAGATTGGAGTTAAAGAAGCAGTCACTAGAGCACTTCGCTCTGTGACGGGCTTAGAACAGAGAGAAGAAGATGTATTTGAGAGTCAAGTGGTGAAGCTTGTTGAAGCCATTCAATAGCTCCAATAAAGAGTAGCAGAGTTGGAATTACAAGCAGTGCCAAGCACTCTGCAGGAAGTGCGAGACCATAGAGAAGAAACCGCCCGAAGCGTAGTCCAGATAATCAAGGCCTTGGCCTTAGAATGCAAAAAACTCAGCAGTCGAAGTGCGCAGACTTACGATCCCCTTGTAGAGGACCCTGAACTAAAGACACTAGAGTCACAACTCCAGGAGGCAAAGTAGCAAGCAACATTAGTACAAGCACATTTGAAGCCACTGTCAGCAGTCGAGAGGATGAAAAGGTCCTAGGAATAACACAAGGTTCAACAACAGGTCCATGCCATCCAAAGTAAGGTCATGGAAGTGACCCAAAGACTCCAGCCAGTGCAGGGTGAAGCTTACACACATTTTGAGGAGATTGAAGGAAAAGGTGCACAACTAGAACAAGTGGTCACCATAGTAGAACAACGCTTGGAAGGAACTGTGGCTGAGAAAGTTATTCAGGAGTTCGCCGAGTAGGAGGCTCTAGAGAAGCAGCAGGTCGAGGCAGCTTGAGCTAAGATCGAGGCCTTTGAGGGAGAGATACCTAGATAATAGTGACTTGGGACAAGTCACAGTTGAGTGTTGGGGGCATTGTGGCCCTTGACCAAGTTTTGGAGAACCTTGGTCATGTTTGACCATTTTTGGGACTTCGACCCATTTTTAGGTATTTTTGGGTTTAGGGTTTATGTAACGGGTACAGGATGTCGTCCCATGGTATTACCCATGCTTAGGCCCCTCTTTTAAAGTATAAATAGATATCTAGACGATGTAGGAAGAGGTTGGTGATCTAAGTGCGAATAGTTATGGATGTGTTTTGCATACTGTGTGTTGAGAACTCGTAGAGCTAAGTGTAAGTGATTGTAAGAAGCTTGTGTGCAAACTATAAGAAGGCTTTGTGCTGTGACCTAGCTCGGGGAAGGAGGATCTGGCGAGGTGTGCACATATCTCATGTCCTATGTGGAGTGGGTTTGTAGCTTTGTGCATGTAAGAAGATTGACAGAAGACAATAAAGAAGAAAAAGAGTTGGTGGATGTAGCCCCACACTGGGGTGAACCACGTATATCCTGTGTTGTGGTTTCTTTGTGCATTATGGTTGTTATGTTATTGATGTGATTTATGCTTAGTGTTGTAATCTGTATGTTATATGCATCTGATATAGTATCTTAGTGCTTAGTGATGTGAATGAATGTTATATCTGATCTAATTCTATGTGCTAAGTTCTTGAATGTGTTAGATCTTGTTGAATTCCACGTTGTTCTGTAATTAGGGTTTCGACCTGCAATGTGAATAAGGGTTAAATATTAATGAATGTTAATTGCTAAGTGATCTGTTAAGTATTGTGATCACAGATCTATGTCCCATCTAGGTTGTAGACACTTGAGTCCCACAACCACCCCTGCCTCTACCTCGGGTGAGACTTCATCTGCTTCGCAAGTGTTGCCGAAAGGGCCAATAGTTAGGGTTTTGTTGGTGCGTTGTTGAAGCGTTGAACCCTGGGTTTGCCCTTGTGCCAACACATCATAACTCCAATATCAAACACTTTGGCCTTCTCAAGGATGGTCCTATGTTCCATTGACCAATGAATAAGAATAAATGACATAGGATGGTTGATTGAGTTTTCCCCAGACCATAAGATATTACTTGTAGATATTTTGCTTCGTAGGTATGTTCTGCCATTCCCATTGGTGGATTTTCTTTCAATCACCACCACACAACATGAAATCAAGGAATTATTTGTAAACATAACATTATCATCTCATAGAAAAAGAGTTTTCATGGATATTTCCATAAATACTCATTATCATAATAAGGCACCACATGCCCACATATGCCATTATAAAACATCTTATTTCATGCAATTAAGTTGTGACATCACATCATGAGATACGAACATGAGTGTAAGCTCAACACATTTTTATCAAAGATATAACATCTCAATAACATAATAAAGGAAACCACATGTTAACATAACATCATATATACATTCATCAAGTATCTTTAAGACAGTATAACGAAATCAATAAAATAACCATAAAGCATATGTAGAATGATCAAACCAACATATAATATGTATCTTAACAAAAAAATAGTCATTCTTCAACTATTAAAATAAATGCTCATAAAATCCCTCATCTAAAAAGTGCATCTGTCCAAGTTAAGTTGTCAGTCCAATTTGAATCATAAAAGAAACTAGTCAAATAGATGGGGAAAGTCATCACGAATATTTTCTGCATCCTCCCAGGCAGCAGATCATGGGTTGTATTGGTCCCATTGGACCTTGAATTGTTTAATTTATCGACTCCTGAGCCAATGAGCCTTGTGGTACAATATGGAGAATGGTTTGAACTAGATGGCTCCCTTCTCAGAAACTTGTAGTCCCTTGAATGTTAACACATGGGATGGATCATAAACATTATTTCTAAGTATAGAAACATGAAATACATTATGCATATTTCTTAGATGGGATGGAAACTGAAGCTTATAAGAAACTATTCCAATCCTCTCTAGGATCTTAAATGGTCCGACAAACCTGGGGGATATTTTTTTTCACTTACCAAATCTGAAGGAACTCTTAGATGGTATGACTCTAATGAAAATTTTGTCACCTTCCTTATAACTTATATCAATTCTCTTAGCATCTACATAAACTTTTTGTCAATCCTTAGCTTCCTTAAGCCTTTGTTTAATTGTAACCATTTGTTCTTCCATTTATTGGAGCATGCTAGATCCCAAGATGATTCGATCCTCTAATTGATCTCGAATCAAAGGTGTATGACAAGGTATCTCATATATAACTTCATAAGGGATTGTCTAAATGGAACTATAATAACTATTTTTGTATGCAAATTCCACTAAGGAAAGATACTTCTCCCATTGTTTTTGTTGGTCCATGACATACATTCTCAATATATCCTCCAATATTTGATTAACTCTATGTTTTCCCATTTTTCTCTAGATGATATGCAGTAATGAAGTTAAGTTGAGTTACCAAATGATTTAGGAGGCTTTGCCAAAACCTATAAGTGAACCATGAATCTCTATCTGATATGATTTTTCAAGGCACCCCATGAAGGAATATTATTTCTTTTAGGAAAAATTGAGCGATGGATGGTGCATCAAAGGAGATCTTAACTAGAATAAAGTGGGAACTCTTCATTATATTGTCAAAAAATAAATTTATGTAGTCATGTCTCTGGGGGGTCATAGCACTACAACAAATCCCTGTGATTTGCTCCCTTTTTTTCTTCCAAAGATTGTTTTAGTGTATTTTTCTCCAATTTTTTGAAAACGTCGGCACTATTTATTGGGATGGCGTTGTTTCTAGCGTTATTTGCACTGAAAAAAACATGTAGGTGATAAATTAGGTGCTACTAACGCCATAAATAACACCAGATTTAGCGCCATATTTAATGCCGGATGTGCCTCAATAGTTAATTAGTTGAGGTATTGGGGGTTAAGTGGATAGGGGCTTTGAGGATTATGGGATTTAGGGATTTGGGGTATAGGGATTAAGGGTTAAGGGATTAATGGCTAGGTTTTAATGGATTAAGGGTTAAGGGATTAATGGTTAGGTTTTAAGGGATTAAGGGTCAAGAGATAAGGGATTTGGCACTTACAAGTTAAGTATTTTAATGGTTAATGTCTTAGGGATTATGGGATAGGGGATTAATGTTTAAGTTCTTAGGGAATAGGGGTTTATGGATTAAGGGATTAGGGATTAGGGTTTAATGGTTTAATGGTCAATGGCTTAAGGGTTAGGGGATTTAGGGATTTTTTGTTAAGGGATTAGTGATTAACTAAGGTGGAGGGCTTACGGGTTCAGGGATTAGGGATAAAGTATTTAAGGGTCAATGGATTAGGGGTTAGGGGATTTGGGGATTTGTTGGAACTCTCTTAAAATTTCATGTAACTTCTTCCAACACGCCCATCACTAATGTCATCAATCGATGTCACACAATGAGTAGTGAATGGGGCCAACATTGAAATTTCCTCAAACTGTTCTTGTATGTGTTGAAATTTGACATGGTTAGACTAGACACATTCCTTGATGATATGCGAGGGTTTCAAGACTCAAGGATGCCTGATGTCCTCNACGCCCATCACTAATGTCATCAATCGATGTCACACAATGAGTAGTGAATGGGGCCAACATTGAAATTTCCTCAAACTGTTCTTGTATGTGTTGAAATTTGACATGGTTAGACTAGACACATTCCTTGATGATATGCGAGGGTTTCAAGACTCAAGGATGCATGATGTCCTCAAATAATCTTTGATATCATCCATGTTTTCACCAACGTTCATCATGCAGTGTCATTGTCATCATTTGTCATTGACATCTATAAAATGTTTGTCGAAACTCTCTTGAAATTTCATGGAATGTATTCCAACACACCCATCAACAATGCCATCCACCAGTGTCGCACTATGAGTAATGAATGGGGCCAATGTTGAAATTTATTCAATTTTTTCTTGATGCATCAAAATTTGACATGGTTAGACTAGACACATGCCTTGACGGTGTGCGAGGGTCTCAAGATTGAAGGATATTGCCTAACATCCTCGCATAATCTTTGATATCATACACATTTGCATCAATGTTTATCATGTAGTTTCATTTGCATCATTTGTCATAATTCTCATCTATATAATCTTTGTCAAAACTCTCTCAAAATGTCATGGAACGTCTTTGACCAACACGCCCATCACCAATGTCATCCATCGATGCCACATAATGACCAGTGAATGGGGTGAACATTGAAATTTCTTCAAACTGCATTTGTATGCGTCAAAATTTGACATGGTTAGAGTAGACACATGCCTTGACAATATGCGAGGGTTTCAAGACTCAAGGATGCCTGATGTCCTCGCATAATATTTGAGATCGTCCATGTTTACATCAATTTTCATCATACAATCTCATTTTCATCATTCCTCATTCCCATCTATAGAATCTTTGTCGAAACTCACTTGAAATGTCATGGAACGCCTTCTAACAGGCCCATCACCAATGTCTTCCATCAACGCCGCATGGTGAGCAGTGAATGGTGCTAATCTTGAAATTTCTTCAAACTGTGCCTATATGCATCAAAATTTGACATGGTTAGACGAGACACATGCCTTGATGGTATGCGAGGGTTTCAAGACTCAAGTATTCCTGACGTCCTTGCATAATATTCGATATCCTCCATGTTTTCATGAACCTTCACTATGTGGTCTCATTTTCATCATTCATCATTCCCATGTACAAAATCTTGGTCAAAACTCTCTTGAAATGTCATGGAATTTATTCCAACACACCCATCTACAATGTCATCAACTGACCCGACATAGTGAGATGTGAATGGGGCCAACGTTGAAATTTCTTCAAAATGTGACTATATGCGTTGAAATTTTACATGGTTAGACTAGGCTAATGCATTGATGACATGGAAGAGTTTTAAGACTCAGTGAAATCATTGATATTGAATATTCATGTTTTGATATGAAATAGGAAACTAAAATTGAGCTTTAATTTATTAAATGTTCACCTAATTCTAGGTGATTAAAATTTTTTATTTTGTTTAATTATTTTATGTTTAATTCTTAATAAAACATAATAAAAAATGATGCCCAACATTAAAATGAAAACAATATAAAAATAATGAAGTTAACAAAGTTGCTTATTCAAATCATTGTGAGATATATGCATTAATATTTTATTAACTTTTGTGTCTTCATGAACATATGTTGATACAAAATGAATGGAAGAAGCATCCAAGTAATCGTATTTTTTTTGCCAACAATTCATACCATATCTTGAACACTTAAATTAAGGATATTGCAATAGGTAATTTGTATTGACACAAATAATACTGAACCATTTCAAATTTTAGGCCATAAGACTCATAATTTTTTAAACATGGATTACAAATAATTCTGAAAATTTAGAAGTCTTGGTCATTATCATCATTGTTTGCAACAATGTCATCTAGTGTATCATTGTCAATGTTCATATGATATTTCAAGTAGTTAATATTATCATCATCCTCATCTTGCCCTGCATCATCTTCATCATCATTGAAATTTGACTGTAGACCATCCATATTGTTACCAAATGTATTTGGATCATGATTTTCTATACCATCCATATTGTTATCTTCCATAACATCATCTAACTTTGGATTGTTGTCTTCTTGTGCCTGAACATAACCATCTTCAGCATCATTATAGATGTCAATTTCTTCGATGTTCTCTAATACATCTCTCTCATTTTGTTGGCCATCATTGTTTTTCTCAATATCCACTAATGCATCATCAAATACATGCCTTAATATTGGATCATAATGTATGAAAAACATCCATTTCCAGTCCAGAATATCTTCATAGAAAAATACATGCACATGAACAAGTACATACATATATTAGACGTATGTTATAACAACTTTATTTATTAATAAACACATGCATATATTCACAATAAATAATGTATTAATAGGTTATTAATCACTATCGCTTCTTGTTTGAGTTAAAGAAATACCTACTCACAATGAATTGGTAGAACATAAGGCTCCTTATCCTCTGGTAGGAACCCTGAGGAATATATAAAAAACAATCCACTATGGGTATCATTTCTTCATGTCCTCTCAAATGCTTCATACCATCTACACTTAAAAATACAACATTTAAAAGATCGATAATCCAACTCAATAATTTCTTGTATTTTCCCAACCTATTGTAGATTTCCTTCAATAATATTCTTATCTTTTGAGCTTGATTGACTGGATTGCTTGAATACAACCATGATGTCACAATCTAAGGATCATCTCTTTACATATACACATTCTACATGATAATGTCGACCATATGCCCACAATGTTGGATATTTCCTTGCCTGTGAAAGACCATTTATTTCAGTTAAAACAAATATAATGACGAATATTAAAATAGTTAATAGTGTCAAAATTGTAAGGAAACAACACTTGGTAAAATTCTAACTGTACCTTTCTTTCACATACTCTAGACACGTTTATTTCATGTTCTATTATGTTTGAATCTATACCTGCATCTTCTATTTGATTTTAAATTTGTTCAATAACCGATTCTAGTCTGAAATCTTTTCCCCATTCCCCTTGCATATCAATAGGAAATTGGGCATTCCTTGGGTTTGATCTCTTAATTTGTCTCCTTGCTTCTAACACTTCTTCTCTCTTTTTATCATACAAATCAATCCATTTGTTCATAAATTCCATGTGGTACAAAATGAACTTGTTGAGTATAGCACTTTCATCTACACCTATTACATTTCAACATGTTTATTTCAAACTCCAAAGGCCATTTTGTTCATTTGACAAAAAAATTATAGAGTAAATTAATGATTGCAATAAAAACAAGCACAATGATAATGAGTTCACTTACTAATTTCTACTTGAACACCACTAGATTGTGGTTTTTGTCCATCAATAATATATGATGCTCGTTCTTCATCCCAGAAGCATGGCCCATCTTTGAAATCCTTACTAAGGAATTCACATAGGAATAAAAATGCTTCATTCAATACATACCCTTTAGCCATGCAACCCTTTGGATGTGCCTTTTGTTGGACATATATTTTTAGAGTTTTTATATACTTCTCAAAGAAAAACATCCACATCATTTATACGATACCCGCGAATTCAATGTCATCGACTAGGTGTATAAGTAAATGGACTTGTAGGTCCATGAAACTTGTAGGGAGCTCCTTCTCAAATACACATACAATTTTTGCAATTTCCTTCTAGTTTGGAAATTCACATTCGTGGATCTCCTTAGATGTCACCCACCTAATATAATAACAGTAAATTAGTATGAACCTTTAGGAAAAAATTAAAATGAAACACACTATCTCTATGTCTCTCACACATGAACATTCCATACCACATACCTTGCAAATGTTGACAATTGACTTATGGCATTCCTCAAGTCAACAGTAAGACATGAATCCCCCCTAATTTTTAATGGCATGATATGTTGTCAAACACATTTATGAAAGGTCATTAGTTATTTTTGTCACACAATAGAATATCATAATATATTTAGTACCTAATCAATTTTACCAATAAAATTTAAATGATGATATATAATACCTTCATAAAATTATGAAAATCGTGTGTTTTAAATCCTATGATATGTCCATCAACTGTAAAATATTTAACCAATCATGAACCATAGCCAGTAGGTGTCCTTATTGAACATATGACATTTTTTAGTTGGTCTATATCTTTCTTTTCCAAAATCCATGGATCTTTTGCATATGTTTCATTTTCCTTGTTTGGCCACAAATGTTTTCTATCTAATTTGGTATGCGAAAGATCAATATCTCTCCTCGAAGAAAAGGTATCATTATATTTTCCTAATATATGTCAAAATATTGAATCTGAGACATTTTAGAACACGTGCATACGATATAATAGGTGAGATATTAATATATCCTTCTAGTAAGGGATATCATAAAATATGGATTTCGTTTTCATCCCTTCTAGCATCTTAATTGCAACTTGTTCTAGTTCTTCAATAAAATCACCCCCATCAAAAATATCCTTCCAAGATTTCAATTCAACATCTTCATACTTTTGAAGCCAATCAGTTGGACCCATAATCATGGGAGGGCCTCTATTTTCAACTTTTCCATCAAATTGATTCTTATGGTGGTTTCTAAACCTATGATCTAGTAGTAGAAAACCCCTGTTGTTTGCATAAATAAATTTATGTATATCTTTAGAATACCACCCTTGAAATTGTTCTACACATCTTGGACATGAAAATATCCCCTTTGTTTGAATCCCTGCAATTCAATAAGTAAGCTTAATAACATCAAAATAATAGTATAAAACTAAGTATGAAAGTTGGGATGAAAATAAATTATTAGTGTGAATACGTAAAAACAATTATCTTACCAGAACAAACACGAAGTCTTGGGAAATTATGAATAGTCTAACATAGCACACCATACAACATGAAGGACCTATTTGATGGAGGACATGATATGTCATACATTCTTATGCCTTTCCATAACAGTTGCAACTCATCAATAAAAGGCGCAACATAAACATCCATGTTTTTAACTTGATATTTTCCCGAAATAATGAGAGTCCACATAAGGTGCTCCTTTCTAACACTCATCCATAGGGGAATATTGTATACTATCAATATGATTGGACAAATGCTATAAATTGAGCTCATGAAAGAGAATGGGCACAGTACTCCATCAATTGCAAGACCGAACATAATACTATGGGGTTCATCTTTGAATTTTCTTGGCCATTTTTCCTCTATGTGTTTCAATTATTTGGAGTCGGCCGAAATTCGCATGAATCCATATTTAGTCATATTCTTTGCATGTAAGTCCATCAATTGTGCAAGTGAATTGCAACGAAACATTCGTTGAAGTCTAGGTATAATTGGCATGTGACATAAAACCTAGTTTGGAACTGTAGGACCTTGTACATTTGTACGATATCTCTTCTCTTTGCATACAGGGAATTCTACGTTGTATTTATATTCATCTCTATATAAAATGAAATCATTTTTACATGAATAGATTTGCTTATATTGAATGCCCAACTCAACCAACAACTGACGTGCCTCTCTGCAAGTGGATGACAACACATTCTCTTCAAGAAATATTTTGGTTTTTAGTGCCCTGAAAGATTTCCAAATATTAGATCAATTGAATGTTTGACTTATGATGAACATGTTTGATATGCCAATCTATATTAGGACTATTCATAAACGAATTGCGTACACCAATTAACAATGCATTGTAAGAAATATATTTCAACTCACTTCAGTAGGGTGGTGAGTCCTTTGTCTCACCAACCAAATAGTGACTTGATTTCTAATAATATTAATGTGCATTCCAGTTTTGAGGTTCTACTTGCACCCGATTTGAACACGTGTGTCTTTGTTGTTGGCTTGATGGAGTCTTTCAGGTTGTTATCATCAACATTATGTTGGTGGTAATTATCCCTTCTGTCATTGTTACTGTCATCCATATGATCATTGTTTTCATCATTGTTTCCATCCCCAAAGAAACCTGTAAGCAGTTCATTCAATCCTTCTTCATGCACTTCATTTTCACTATCATGATCATCATTAGTAAGGCTAGGTGGCATGTCATTAGCATATGTTAATCTCATAAATTGTTCAAATTTCTCAGGTGGTATAATTCTCTTTAAATAGGCTCTTTTTGCCTTGGTATGGTTTAAAGGATGGTTTGGATCATCCCATCCAAATCTTAATAGCCCATTTGGATCTTGGGTATTAGTAGTCATTATTTCATCATCATCTTATACCTATCAACAAACACAACCATTAGTTAATGTTTGGAAACAATTGGATAAATCATAAATGTATCAATTTCAAATAAATATAATCAAATATGCCTTAACAAAATAAAATATAAAAGGTATGAACATATATACATAAATTTAATAATG